>ML800112.1:50087-64534 GCA_009831015.1 Picea engelmannii
TTTGTAAATTAGTAAGGGAATTAAATTACTTCTATGAATAATGTACAAAAAAGGGGGTGTCAATGTTCTGTCAAGAGGAAACCAGAACAACTAAACACCATACTGTCTTATCCTAGACTAAAGACTATAAGGTTGGGGTACTAGTCTGCCAAAAAGGAAACCAGACCAGCCCTATCCAATCCAAGTTTTACTATTGCTTTCAAAAGACTAACACTTATAACAAAACAATACTAACAAAACCAACTACAATTGCTTTCAAAGACTAATACTTATAACAAAACAAAATTAACAAAACCAACTATAGACTGACATCCTTCCTAATAACTCCTGGCTTAGTTGCATGTACTTGGAAAATATAAGAAAATTGGTAAGACTTCATAACTAGAGAACCTGGGGATGTTCCATCATTCCACCTGCCTGATCTTTGCTATCCTCTTTGGGGGAGGTAGTCCCGGTCTTGCGTATCTGGGCTGGTGCACCACTGCCCCGTCTACTAGTGTTATGTTCAAATGATGGACAAACCTTAGGTACAAGTGGAATTGGGCTGTGAGCCTCTCTAGTTTGCTATGTTATTTTTTTTCTATGTCCACCAACATTTTGAACATGGTTTCCAACCCACTTACCCGACGCTGAATGTCTTCCAGCAAGGACTTCATCTCCAACTATTCCTCTTTGTGAGCCTCATCTTTGTCCGCCTTCACCTTTCCAATTAGCATCTTAGTGATCCATGCCATCTCCAGAGTTTTGTGGAAGAGTGTCTCCCTGGTGTGGGTGACCCCCGTGTCTTTAATCTAGTCTACCTCATGGGATATATTATCCATCTCCTTGCTGCCTCGCTCCACTTTTATCTCCTCCTCCCATCTTTCTACCACTTCTTTCCCCTTCTGCGGGACTGAGGTTTGGTACATTCTTGCTTCTTACCTTGCAACATTCTCAATCCTCATAAGTTTCGTCGAGATTTATGGCTTACCCTCCCCAAGGGGTTTACCTTTCCTTATGGTGTGTTTTAAGCGCACCATGACCTTGTTCTTTCCTGGTGTTTTATTACTAACTCTCTTCTCGGTTCCCTCATTTCCTTTCCCTTGCTCCAAGCTGATCTTGGAACTATTACTATTGTGGGGGGATAAACGAAGCAAGTTTTGGGCTTGCCTGCGGTTACTACGGTTATAACTATTTCTCCCTGGGGTACCCGTCCCTCCTACTAATCGCTCCATGAGGTGGAGAATACGATTACACTGATGCATCGATGATGCATTTCTTTCCATTATGCTCTCCTTATCTCTCAAATGATCGTAACATTTCCTGCCATATATGTAATCTGCCTTTCTGGATTCATACCTTGTCCTAGGGGCCGAGATCCACATAGTGTTATCCTCCATCGCTCTTGTCCTTCTCTTCTCATGATTACCATTAATACTGCTTGAGATATCTCTTGATCTAGCCTCTATATCCATGCTATTGTTTTGTACATCCACCTTCCTTCCCTTCTCGATCCTGTTTACTCTCATCATGAGATTTGAGGGCCAAGTGTTAGGATAGTCATACTTCGCTTGGGTCCCACGCCGGGTTTGACTGCCTTGTGTAAGCCCCGATGTGACTGTTAGTCCTGAAGCTTCCACTATGATATAGATTCTCCAAGTGTTCACAATCTGATATGAGTTGTACCCTCGACATTATGATCCATGCCTTGTCCAACAAACCGTCCCCCATAGTCACTCCCTTGTTTTCTAATCTGTCCGCCAGTACATTTTTCGATCTTCGTATCCATCTGAATTATATCATGAAAATGGTTTTTAAGTGCTTCAGAATTCATTGTAGAGTTTGTGCCAGACACCAGTGTCTTATCAACTTGCCAATTCTGGTTCCACACTAGAGTTTTTTTGCTGTGTTGATCACCAGAGCCGAGTCTCCCTCGACTATGACACTTGTTAGGCCTTCTCTAATCATAATATCTAGACTCTGTTCCAAAGCTCCGAACTTAACTGCATTGTTTATGGTGCTTCCAATGCTAGCTGCATACAGGCGAATAATATTCCCCCCACTATCTCTGAACATTCCCCCCACTCCGGCCTTTCCAGGGTTGGCTTTGGATGCGCCATTGAAATTCAATTTCAAGAATCTTATTTGAGGTTTGGACCAGGTCTTGACATCATTAAGAATACGTGGGGCATGAAAGGAAGGTAAGTTAAGGCTCCATTCTTTCAATTGTAACTAGAGAAGGATTCAAAGGTCGTGGGGAGACATCGTCTTTTTTTGGCACATAAATTTCCTACTCTGCAATGTCTCCCTTAATTGTGTTTTGATAGTGTCCACGATCTTAGAGGTCGGGTAACTTTTGTTCCTAAAGAGTCTTCTGTTTCTTTCTTTCCAGATTGCCCAGATGACCATTTTGGGAGTTAACCCCCAAAATAGGTTAACCACTTCATTTTCATTATAGAGTGCCTTCCAATTCTTTAAGGTAGCTATAATATCTCCCTTTACCCTATCAGTTTGGTGAAATCCCATTGCTACCCAATACCAGATCTCAGTTGCATAGGTGCATTCATCCAGAAGGTGGTCTGTTGTTTCCTCTTGGCCTTCACAGAGATGACATCTTGAGGGTCCGTGGAAGCCTCTTTTTACAGGCTCTTCCCAGGTCAATATTTTCTTATGTAGAACCAACCATTTAAATATTTTTATCTTTTTCCATTGAGGGTAAATCCAAAGTCATTCCCAATGAGGTTCCATGTCTCACTAGGCTTGGCCTGTTATATATTGTCTGGATTCTTTCAAAGAGAATTCTCCACCCTCTGTCCTCCCCCATGTTCCTTTTACCCACCTCCTCCTCTATCTCCTTGACCAGTTACGATTCCTAAGTGCTGTCTTGATTTTGGAAATTATCCCATATTCACCATTTTGGTATCTCCTCCCTTTGTTTCTAGTACTGACAAACTCTTACTTTACCTTGCCCCAACATATCTTGTTTTATCCTTTCCCTGTCTTGGTTTTCCATATTGGGTTCTTGTTTCCATGCATCTTCCCAAAATCTTGTTGTTTGTCCATTTCTTATTTCCCGGAAATTGTGATCTTGGATCCACTTTTTATTCCTCCACACTAAGGTCTAGATGGCTGATCCTTCTCATGTGCATGTGAACCTGATTATCTCATGAGGATTGATACTTAGAGCATATTTTTCTTTCCACAGGCTAGCCCACGATGTTGAGCTATCTTTAACCGAGAACTATATCTTCCTTTTACCCACCTCCTCCTCTATCTCTTTGACCAGTTACGCATCCTGAGTGTTGTCTTGATTTTGGAAACTGTCCCATATTCTCCATTTTGGTATCCCCTCCCTTTGTTTCCAGTACTGAAAAAATCTTACTTTACTGTGCCCCAACATCTCTTGTTTTATCATGTCCCTGTCTTGGTTTTCCATCTTGGGTTCTTGTTTCCATGCATATTCCCAAAATCTCATTGTTTGTCCATTCCTTATTTCCCAGAAACTATGATCCTGGATCCAATTTTTATTCCTCCACGCTAAGGTCCAGATGGCTGATCCTTCTCATGTGTCTGTGAACCTGATTAGCTCATGAGGATTGATACCTGGAAAATATTTTTTTTTCCATAGGCTATCCCACGATGTTGAGCTGTATTTAACCAATCTCCACCACATTTTTGCTCCGTAGGCTTCATTTGTTACTTGTGGGTCTTGTAGACCAAGACCCCCTGTGCTCTTTGGCCAACACATTTTCTCGTAGGCCACTAGGGCCCATTTCTTTTTATCCTCTGCACCTCTCCATAAGAAATTTCTTTGGATTGTTTTGATTTCCTATAAAATACATTTTGGGGATGGGAAGACCGACATTAAATATGCTAGGATCGCTTGTAAGATTGCCTTTGTTAGAATTGGACGTCCAACTAAATTAAGGGTTCCGTAGGTCCATCGTTTTACTCTCTCTTGCAGCTTGGTGAGAATCCCTTCCCAGGTAGTTTATTTACTTTCCTTGTTCGTTAGGGGCACACCCAGATATCTATTGGGCAGGGTTTTCCTCTCAAACCCCATGATGTTGGAGAGATTCCTTTGGACACCAATATTGGTGTTGAAGAGGTAAATCATAGATTTTGAGTGATTTATTCTATCCCTGAGGCTTCTTCGAAATCAAATACGATCTTCTTGTAGGCTCTAGCTTCCTTGACAGTGGGAATTCCATGCAATATTGTGTCATCCACAAACTATTGATGAGTTGTTGTAGGGCACTCTTCATACAATCCGAGTCCTTTTATAGTTCCTTCTTCCGTCGCAACTTTTATGGTTCTACTTAACCCTTACATCATAATGATAAAAATGAAGGGTGACAACATATCTCCTTGTCTGAGGCCCCAGGAAGGGTAAAACGGTTTTGTTGGGGCTCCGTTGACCAATAGTGAGAAACTAATCGTAGACACCAGGGTCATTACCCACTTGATCTAGTGCTTGTCAAAGACAAAGGCTTCCAATTATTTTTCCATATAGTTCCATCTTAGTTTGTCATATGCTTTGGAAAATTCGAGTTGAATTATCATACCGAATTTTCTCCTACTTTTCAGAGTATGAATTATTTCATGGGATAGAATGATGTTATCCATTATTTTCCTCCCCTCTACAAAGCCTGATTGTTCCTTTGAAATCAGAATGGGGAGTAGGGGCTTCAGTCTATTAGTGATAACTTTCGATATAATCTTGTACACCACATTGCAAAGGGTGATCGGTCTGAGCCTGTCTGGAGTCCTTGCCTCATTTTCTTTGGGTATCAAGGTGATCAAAGTGGAGTTCAAGGCTTTCAGGATTGATGCCGAGCATGTTGAGTCTTCCACTATGCCATAAATATCATATTTAACCACATCCCATCAAGATTTTAAGAAGTCTACAGTAAAACCATCAGGGCCCGGGGCCTTTCCATTTGGCGTCTCCTGGATCACTTGGTCAACTTCTTCATGAGAGATAGGTTTATTTAGATTCAAGTTATGATCCGCAGTAACCACTCTGGGTTTATGCCTTAAGATCCTATGGATTGCTTCAGATCTGTCCAAGTTGGGTTCTCTTGCTATATTCTGAAAATGATTGACAAGAGTATTTTCAATGTCCAGGTGGGATTCTTTCTCTATCCCTTCCTAGGCACGGATCTTCAAGATTTTATTATGAGTTATTCTCGCTAAATTCGAACTGTGGAAGAACTTTGTATTTTTTTCTCCTTCCTTTAACCACCGCATTCTGGACTTCTGTCTCCACATGATATCCTCTTGTTTACATCTAGTCTCCCACTCCCGACTCAAATGGTTCTCCTCTTTTTTACTCTCCTCGTTATAGCCTTCTTGGATACATTGTTCTTGGAGCCGACCAATTTTATCTTCTAGATCTTTTTTAGCCTGGTCAATATTCCCAAAGACTTCTTTATTCCACTGCTTGAGTTTTTCTTTTATGTATTTTATCCTTCTTTGAAGTTTAGACATTTTTGTTCCCTATTCTTGGATGCTCTCTTTCCACCAGATCTTGATGTTCTCCTTGAAAGTTGGGTGCTTGATCCATAAAATTTTGAACTGGAACGGTCTATTTTTTGGAGTTACCTGGAAGTTTGACTCCAAGAGAACATGCCAATAGTCCGAGCCCCCCCAAGGAAGAATTCTACCTTCCATTATTATACCTTGCATGACTATTGATTCTGAGATCTAGAACCTATCTAATATCGAAGCTATTTGTCGATGAAGGATTATTTTGTTGTTCTAGGTGAACTGACCATTACTAGTTTTGATATCAACTAGCCTGGTTTTTTTTATGAAGGCTGAGAAAGCCTCTGCATCTCTGTCCAGTCTTCTTATACCTCCTTTATTTTCATTCAAAGTGGTGATTATATTGAAATCACCTACTAAAATCTAGTGAGGGTCCCGATTTGGATCCCTTAAGTTTTCTAGGGCTAAAATCATTTTTTTATTTTTTATCTTCTAGTAGTTGAGGGCCATAAACCTTAGTGCACATAACCCTCTCTGGACTCCCTATCACTTGTATGATTACAGATAGATAATGCTTAGTAGCTTTTGCTGAGAGAAATTCTACCTTTTGTGGGTTCCAAAGGGCGAGTATGCCTCCAACAACATTTTGACTATCTATATTCAAAACATTATAGATATTCCAATTTTCCTTACTTATTTGTACCATCTTTTCTGAGGTACATTTGGTTTCTTGAATAAAACAAATGTCTGGTTTTTCCACTTTGAGTTTATTTTTTAGAATTCTCTGTTTCCTGGGGCTGTTCAGGCCTCTTATATTCCAAGTGATAACCTTCATTTTAAACATTGTGCGGGGGTGGTGGGTAGGGAATAACTTTTTGATCTTACCCGAATTAATCAGAAGCGCTCCTAGTTCCTGCAAGGCCATGCTGTTGGATTTCCTCCTCTTCTTCCTCTTTGCTTGCTTTGGAGATTGTTGTTGTTGACTGTCTCTTGCCTTGATACCCAGGGCCCCTATTTCTCC
This sequence comes from Picea engelmannii, assembly GCA_009831015.1. Classification (NCBI taxonomy): domain Eukaryota; kingdom Viridiplantae; phylum Streptophyta; class Pinopsida; order Pinales; family Pinaceae; genus Picea; species Picea engelmannii. The sequence goes on from ML800112.1 coordinate 56,575, forward strand.
ATGAATTCATTTTATTCCTCTTTCTTTTTCTTCCTCCCTCATTAGGAAGAGGTACTTAATGGGATCTAGTTGTTCTGATGGTATGTTATCCATCCCTTGTTTTTTCCACTTCTCTAATATATTTTGGAGATCTATCCCTTCCCTTTCGACAATGTGTTTGAGATAGGGATCCTCAGTTCCAACCTCACTCGGTGTCATTTTAGAGTCTCCACCCCCCTCATGCATTGGGGTATTTGGGTCTCGGCTACCTCCGCGAGTGGAAATTCTATCGTTGCCTACGGTTTCCTAAAGGTTTTGCTCTCTTCCATTGTTTTATTGGTCTCCTTATCCTCTTTCTCTCTTTCCCCTTGCCTGTCCTTCCCCATTTCTATGAACTGGGTTTGATTCCCCATACCTTCGAAGCTATTTTTTGTTTTCGGGTGACTATTTGTAGGGTTTTTTTTTTGTCTTTGGTTTCCTTTTCCTTTATATTTTGGCCAAAAAAAGCCTTCCTCATCCTGGTTTTTTTTTGTTTTTTCTTGTTCTGTCTTTATAGTTAACATGAATTTTCTAAGTAGGTGACCGTGTTCATGACATATTTTGCATCTAAAAGGAATCTGTTCATAATCTATGCTTTGGATCCATTTCTCATCCCTAAATTCCAGACATATTTCTTCTGGTAGTGCACCCAAAACATCCATCTCTATAAAAATTCTTGCGAAAGAGGTGTACTTCCCTTTTAAAGTCGCATCCAATGACTTGACAAATTTTCCCAGTTTATTTCCTATTGCTTCAAGGGTGGAATGGAGCCAATAGTCCAGTGGTAAGGAGTAGAGCTTGAGCCAGACTGGAACACATTTAAAGTTCTCCTTCTCTTGGGAGAAGTTCTCCTTCCAGGGTCTCATATATAGTCCAACTAAGGCATGAAAATAAGGACCTCCTTCAAACACCTTGTCTTTGTCTTCTAGATTTATGAATACTGTTGTAAAAAATCCTTTTGATCCTAGGTGTAGATCCACCTCTCTGTTTGGTTTGCAATGATGTTTGATCCAGCTGTGCAAGATTTTTTCGGTGGGCCATAACCCCATAAATTTTCATATCAGGGCATGCGTCTTGATTTGGTCTCTATATTCTTGCATCTGCAGGTCTTCTATAATCACTTTTGGTATCAATGTCGTCTTTGGTTTGCATGGGTTGCTCCCTCCCCCCCACAGTTGGGTTTGAGGGCTCGAGCATCTTGCCTCGAGTTTCTTTATTCTCCTCCCTTGTTCTGTCTACTCCTCTGACTACCATTCTGCTCACTGCTGAACCCTAAGACTTGCAACCAAGCTCAAACCCTAGATCACATCACTCATGACCTCCTCCTTTTTTTGGATTTTTTTTATTAAAATTGATAGTGTTTCAACTTTTTTAATAATTTTATTTTATTTTAATATATTTTTAAGGTTTTTAATAATTTTATAGTTTACCTATATATATATATATATGTTGTTTTTTTTTTAACTTTTTAAAAGTTTTTGCACCATAAATTTGTTCGGTTACCTTTTTTTTTCTCATTTTAGCTTAGTTTATATATTTTTAACTTTTTGGGTTTTCTTCCCTATTTAGTTTTTAAAATTTTTAATTATATAATTTTTTTTTTTTTCATTTCAATTCTTTTATTTGTCTTAGTTTTTTTGGTTTTTAATTTATCAAAAAAAATATAAATTATATCTTTTTGCTAAATATTTAAAAATAGCTTTATTTAACTACAATGATTTTCTATGTATTGAAGTAAAGGTAAAAAATGTGTTAAAAATGATATTTTCCACTATATTTAAAAAAAATATGGAACCATAAATTAATTAAGGAGAGGAAAAATCGTATTTTCAAAGAAGTAAATGGTAAAAAAAGATTTTAAGATTGAAAGAAGCATGGAAGAATGACTAAAAACACTATTGAAGAATTTTTTTTGTTTTGAAAATAGATAAAAAAACAAGCATTTAAAAAAAAAGTGTAAACATTATGGATCAAAAAAGTTAAAACATCAAAAAACCACTTAAAAAGGGAGTGGGGGTGCTATCGGTAGAACCATTTTTAAAAACAGGGTAAGAAATTTAACCCCCCAAAAAACTAGAACTCTGTAGAGTTCTTGTTAAGTTGGTAACTATGTTTTTTCCATTAAAATCCATTTGAAGCAAAGAAAGGTGGATTGCTTGTTCGATCCAGGTTCACAATCCAACTTGATATCTGTACAAATTGTTGAGAAGCTTGGGACGGAGACTCAATATCATCTACATCCATACCCCCTGGGATGGGTAACACAAGATGTGGAATTGAAAGTGAGCAAGCAGTATAAATTTAAGTTTTCCATCAATCAAAACTTTGTTGATGAAGTAGTTGCAGATGTGGCCCCTCTAGACATCTGTGGAGTCATCTTGGGAAGTCCATATTTGTATGTGAGGGATGTTTTTTCAGAAGGAGAGTGAACCAGTATAGGCTAGTCAAGGATGGGAAAACTTATGCCATAAATATACACCAAGACAAAGCTAATCTCTCTGTGATCAGTTCTCATTAGACAAGAAGAATCATGGGTAGTAGAAAGAAGTTTGTCTTGCTATTCCTGAGAGAAGGAAAGAAATAAGGAGAAGGCAACAAGTTGGAGATGAAGGAATCCTTGGAAGGATGTAGTGGCGAGCAATGCCAACAAATACAACAACTAATTGAATCTTACATGGAAGTGTTTCAAGAGCCTCAGGGATTGCCACCCAAGAGAGAGGTTGATAATGAGATTCAGTTGTTTCCAGAGTCACCACTGCCCAACATTGGGCTGTATAGGAAGTATGTCATCGAAACATATGAAGTAAAGAAGCAACTACAATAGTTGTTGGAGCAAGGAGTCATCAGACCCAACACATCACCACGTGGTTCATCCATCATCATGGTTCCCCAAAAATATGGAAGGTGGAGAATGCACATTGACTACCATGCCTTGAACAAGATCACCATCAAGAATAAATATCCTTTGCCAAGGATTGATGAATTGTTGGATCAACAACAACAAGCCAAATTCTTCACTAAGTTGGACCTCAAATCAGGTAACCACCAAGTGAGGATCAAAGAAGAAGACGCGTGGAAGACAATGTTCAAAACAAGACAAGGTTTGTATAAGTGGTTAGTAATTCCTTTTGGATTATGCAATGCACCGAAAACATTCATGAGAATCATGAATGATGTGCTACATCCCTTCATTGATTATTTTGTAATAGTATATCTTGATGACATATTAATATTTATCAATACTTGGAAATAACACTTCTCATATGTGACATAGGTATTAGAGACCTTGAATAAGACTAAGCTGATTTCCAACTTGCATAAGTATGAGTTTGGAAAGACTTGATATACCATGGGCACATGATTGGAGGAGGAGAGTTGAGGGTAGATATTGAGAAGATTGCAACCATCACCCAATAGCCTATTCCCACCAATGTGACAAAGCTGAGGATGAACTTTCCAACATTTTCTAATCCAATGGCCACTCATCTCGCAATGAGTGCAATAGTTCCTTTGATTCTCCTTTAACAAAATATCCTTTTCACGAGGACGTGAAAGAGGTTCCCTTTTCTTTATCCCACTTCTAGTGGACGTGCTCGTCTTCTTTACCCAAGTTTTCTTCTTGTGATTTTTGGCTACATCATGGTTAGAAGGTCAAGTGCAAGAGTTTGTTTTGCATGAATCATGCTTCTTAAAATCAAATAAAGAATTTGAATGAGCATGACCCTTATAACTTCCAGGATTATCCTTGTTGTAGATCTAACGAGGACTAGGACTAGATGATTTGTCTCCTCTCTTGGAACCCGATGATGTAGAAATGGTTTTTGAAGTGGCTCTTGCTTCAACGGACTTTGAGCAGTCTCCAATCTCCTCTTGAATGTATCCCAAACCTGCAAATTGTGGTCTTTTTACCACCTCTAATGGCCGAGTGATTCCTTGGCCATGAATGCCAAGTCCACCTCCTTTGTATCCCATCTTCGTGAGGAGATTCATTCCCACGTTAGTTTCATACTGAGACAAAATTGAACATAAAGAAACATCATATACCTCGGTTTGATTTTGTGCATCCACAATAGAAGGCTCTTTGTCTTCCATTCATTCACCATACTGCAACTTAGCCAAGAGATTATCCTCATTTTGCAATTCGAGCTACAATTCTTCAATAATTCCATTGAGGACTTCTCCATGAAGCTGAGATCTCTCTTGAAGCTCTTGCTTCTCTTCTTCTACAACTTGCAAAAGTCTACTCAACTCTGCATTTTCATCTTGGATGTTGTGATTTATCTCTTCTAACTCTTGAAGTTTTTCTGCTTTCTTCGCTCCCTTTCCCATCCCACAAAACATTCATCCTAGCTATGATATCACAAGATCTGAAAACGAGCGAGTATACTCTACACAAGTTTTCAATCAAGAATCGTTTTCTGACGAATTAATTGCATAAGGATTAAAGGGCATATGAGTCCATAATTAACCATGCTTTTAAAAAATAACACATAACATACATGAACTCAAATGGAAGCAAGCACATGTAAAGACAAGAGAGAGAGACAACCGATGCTGATAATGGAGTTCACCCCTCCTGGGATACGTCTCTAGATCCGCTTCAATTGGAATACAGATCACTTTCATTCATTCTTTAAAAAATGTTGGGACCTTCTCATAAGTGATTACATAAGAGATGCATTCTCCTTCAATGAGTATTTAAGAATACTACTCACACTCATATCTCTTCGTACATCAAGAAGGATAATTGCTTACATGAATAAGTCTCTCAATGATTAGGAGTAGTAGCACTATGGCTCTCTAACTCCACTCATTCATTCCTCATTACTCTCCCCCCTTTACATAGGGCTCACATAAGGCATTATATAGTTTTGACTCACTCTCTCTTAAAAACAACATTAATTCCTAGATCCACAATAATAAGATCTAATTACAAAAGAGGAAAAACAAGATCCATAAATGTAGGATCCCAAACTATCCTCAAGCACATAATGGGAAAAGTCTCAAAACCACCCAAAGAATCTTCAACCATGCCCTTGATTCTCTCAACTTATAATTGAGAATAATGACAAATTGGTGTGAGGTGGTTTCTCACATAAAAACCAATTTCCATAATTACAATTTTAATGAAAAATACGTGAGTCTAATTTCCTCACAAGTATTAATCATTTTACAAAAAGAATTAAGTGCATGAGTTTTTACAAAATATCATAAAGCATAATTAAATGCATGAGCATCTCATAAAAGCATAAAATAATGCATGAGACCCTTTTCTCACAAAGCATTAATAAAATGCATGAGAAAATAAAACTCATAAACACATAAGTTCACCATCTTCACCACTCTGCAAATCAACTTGGTGAACAAAGTAAAGTCCCTTCCATGTGTGGAGATCTGCCCAGATCACACCTCCCCACAAAAGAAACTATTGGCCTCCAAAAGTATCAACTGTATCTGTATGAAAATGTCTTCAAAAGGAACATTCCTTCAAGACTCCTTCACCCACGTACTTCAGAATCAGAATGCAAGTCAACACTTGCAACTTCTGCAAAGAAAATGTTTGGAAAATGGCACATCCCTGGTCTCCACCTCTGTTCTTCAGAGATGAAATGTCGAAGCCCACATCTGCATAACTTGCAACCTGTAGTAGATGATACATGTATCACAATCTTTGGCGTACCTTACTTGCCAAGAGTTTATAAATACACTCTTTGGTCAAGTTTACAAAGAATCATGAAAATGGCTTGGGAAAATCGCCCCATTCAACGATTTACATAATGATTACAAAATGAAGCCACTTAAGGCTTAAGGCGCAAAAATAACACCTCTCACTCTCCTCACTCAAGAGTGGCTAAAAATCCATTACAATACTTCATAATCATTTTACATGATGTTTTCAAGCCAATTTCATGCCCTTTATATGGAAATTACATCAATTTTGATGTGCCAAACATGTGCACAAAGGGAAAATACATGGTTTTTAAACCCCCTTTTACTCTATGGTTTCAAAATGCCCAATATTAATAGTGCACATGCCAGCTTCCCAGACTCCCTTTGCTTGCCAACACATATGGCATCAATACCACTGGTTTTGATAGTTACATAATAACTATGATGTAAACCCACATTAGTAAGGAGAAATAGAAGCACATCATTCAAATATAAGGGCTTCAATAGTTTTATAACTAAAATAAAATACTCATAATAAGGTGCATTTCCTTCTTACCATTTTGGTACCTGAATTGTAACCAGCACAAGCAACACCACTATCGCAACAATCCACTAACTCCTTGGCCTACTCCAAATGAGAGATTAGGAACTCTATAATTGGAATTTCACCCTGGTTTAAGCAGTTTCAAATTTTGAGGAGAGTGACAATGAACACAGATTCGAGGCCTTCGCCATAGTGCGATAATATTTATCGTCTAGTGAAAAACCATTTGGCCCTCCAGGTCAATGTCATTATCACCATCAAGGCCTCATTGACTATGGTCGTGGGTGTGATAAAACCAGACGATGTCTACATCCTCATTTAAAAATTCCTCAGAGCAGAATACATGCACTACCAGAGGTTGATGTATATAGCATGTCACCCATGTGCAAATCCTTTGCGATTTATACATCGGTGATGATTTCACTATTAGCATCATGGAAACAAAAGGATGGTTATCCCGATTAATGGAAGAGATGATCACGAATGGTTTCCGGGTGGTGTCAACATCCACCAAATTAATAACCCCACGATCACATGATATAACCACCTACCACATGTATTTTCCTGTAGCAGTATAATTTCATAGATGATAGATATACATAAGGGAGAAGGATAAGTGAGCACCATCTCCATCGAATCTCCAGGTATGTGCGCTCTTAAATGCACAGAGTTCCGGCACAGAGACATACCTGATCTGGAGATAGTTGTTCTGCCAGAGTTAGAGATATTCAAAGATCTTACCGATGCACATGATAAGCACCGACTGTCTGTAAACTCCAAAAACATCCCACATCACACATAAGATCAAGTAGGAGATGTTAGAATTAATGATTAATTTAGGGATTGGTTTGGAGTTGGTTTGAGATTGTGTAGGAGCTGTTGAGATATTATCTCAACCTCCATACCTATGTTTGGAATTGGTTGGATCTAACTCCAGCTACATATACCTATTGTATCTTGGGATTTGATATAGTAATACAATATTAGTTTGTGTGTAATTTTCGTGTTATGGCTGCTCTCTTAAATTATGACATGGTATCAGAGCTAGAACAACCCTGACTCTCTCACCAGAGGGGCTGGAATATGAGAGCAATGTGAGATGAATCCGCTGCTGTAGATTGTAGGTTATAGTGTGAGCGTAGATTCGTTTTTTATGTGTGTTACGAGAGTGTAGACCAATTGTGCTATTGTTGAACAAATCTTTGGCAAAAGGAGAGGGTAGAGTATTCCATCTTGAGAATCGTGTGGATCTGTCCATTTACCAGGAGATCGCTGAGAAAGAGGCTCTCCCTATCGCCGTCAGGTTATGTTGTTGCACTATCAATTAAAAAGAGCAGCCACAATTTCCTTGAAAGCTGCTGCCTTGTGAAAGGAAGAAATCTGCGATTGGAGGTTCAAATACATGCTGTGCAAAGAAAAGAAAGGAAACCGCCAAAGTTTGAATGCAGATTCTGATAAGTTGCTGAAGGTTTACTCATGGTGAACCAAAAACAAAAGATTATTATTAATTGGAAGTCGCCTTAGATGGCATGTTTTTATACTGATATATATATATTTAGTTATGTGTGGTGTGTTTAAAGTTTTATATATATTTATGTGTTTATGTAAAAGAAAGTAGGAACTCTTGTATCTTGATATAAGCTGGCAGCCCCGGTTTCAAGAACAACTGTTCTTATTGGAAGTCACCTTGTATAATTGAATGTTGAGGACATTCCGTATCCAAACTGC
>ML800112.1:65036-76521 GCA_009831015.1 Picea engelmannii
TCTCAACCTCCATACCTATGTTTGGAATTGGTTGGATCTAACTCCAGCTACATATACCTATTGTATCTTGGGATTTGATATAGTAATACAATATTAGTTTGTGTGTAATTTTCGTGTTATGGCTGCTCTCTTAAATTTTGACAGGAGAACCACGTTCGAGACTGCCAATTCAAAAATGCATAGTCCACCTCCAATGATGGCCTGGCGGTCAGGGATCTGAATCCCTCCAATTCCTCTTGTCTCACGAGATCAACTAATCAAGGGAGACATTGTTTAGATATATGACTGTAGAGATTGAACAAAAAATGTTCATGATCTTCGATGGAGATCCCGCAGTAGACTTATCACCACACTTTGGACTGCCAATTTTTTAACGACACCAACCATGCAACCTACGCCTGTGCGATTTTTGATAGAAAATTTCTTAATTATTTCAAGCAAAATCCTCACAATTTCTTTGAGCATATCTAGAAAAACATTGTGAGGGATGTTGAGCTTATTAACGTTAGTTAACTGATGTAATCCACGTAATATCTTCAATATAGATGGAGGCAAAGTGGACATGCACCATTATTAAACCACTGGTGCATGGTTATCGCACCGCCGAATCAAAACTCCAGGTCGGGGATTGCGTCCCGACCATTATGGAATCCATTCCAAGAAGATCGTGGAGAATAACTTCTTTCTAGAGATCCTATTAAGCATGGATGGAACCATATGATCATGTATCATTTTGGACGCAAGTGTAACATCCCTGTGCCTTTTGAGCAAAGCTCTTGAGTTTCGACCTTGACGATTCTCCATTTCTTTGCTACTAATTTGAAATACTCTGTCCAGAACAATCGCAAGGGATCTTTGCCTTCGATCCAAAGTAGCGAGAAACATGATCTAAGCATCAGAGCTTTGATTGGTGTGCCTTCGACATGATCACCATCAACACTTTTATCATCCATGCTCTTCTGCTATGATTGCTGGCGAGAGCGATGTATATAATGAAAGCAATTAGCTGGGTTTGTGCAAGTGCCATTATATAACGTGCAAATTTCAACCACTATTGTGATGAGAAAGGGATCCAATCCTTTGCTCCTTCAAGGTGGGGAATTTCATTATCAACTATACCTACTTCAACATCTGTATCTATTTCATTCCCATCAACTTCATACTTACGATCAGTTGACAGAGAAAAATAGTTTGGATCCTGCCCGGACCAAGATTCTACAATCAAGGATCAGTATCTGACTCTGTTATAGCTCCTGTAACACAACCATGTTCCCTTCCACCAGAGACAAATAAATTAGATCCAAAACCAGGCACAATACTGTCATATAAAGGATTGTATTGGATTCCTGGAGTAGATGAAGATGCATGGAGAGTTGATGAAACGGGTACATATAATCTTGCATGTGAATAGTGGTATGCATGCCACTCTTTAGATATTACAAGAGGATTTGAACCAGAGGGTGTAGGCTGGAGTTGCGATCCAGTCCTATAAACTGTTGGTGGCGAACAAGGTGACCTAGCTAGGATCTAGCTCTCGCATGGAAAACAATCATTAAGGATGACCAACATGGTTTAGGTTTGAATTGAAATAACTCTCTAGTTTTGGTGCATGACGTTCTTCCAGAACAGAATGCTGTGAAGGATGAATAAATAAAGAGGAACTTTTCAAGTGACTCAGACGAAGCGGATTAGAACTAATCAACAAATGCAATGATAAAGATGAGTTCACAAGTAAGATCATTAACCAATGCAACATGCATCTTCTCTAGAAAAGGGATTTGGATGCATATCTTCTCTTAGCAATAACCTTCAGTACGAACTCGAGAATTTCGTCTTAGTAAATGATGAAAATGCAAGTCTTTCAGGAGCATTGAATAAGATCACAAGTCTTCATCCTAAAATAGTGAATCACCAAAGATATTGAATTTGCACGATTTGAATCCAAAACAATGACATCAAAACGTGCCACCACCAAGATAAAAACAATAATGTTTCTCTATTGCTTGGCGTTGTGCATTATAAGAATCCTCTATATTCCATGACAATCCTTCATTGTTGTGTTATAAAATCGAAGCGCCTGCATATATTTATAGATTATATCACCGTCGAAGAGCCATGGCATCGTCCAAATTGCACCTGCATTCATTCCAGTGCAAAACATGTTAAGTAGCAAATTACTTCAATTCTGCATAAATGATAACCATTGTTTACTAAGCCAGTCAAACAGATGCTCCTTGGATAGTTTATATTTTTGAAGAACTGCTTCTGGGATTATTGTCACTAGACTAACTCCTTCATCTACTTCCTTCTTCTTTGCAGGAGCTTGTACAACTCTCTTGCACATTTTGGACAAAGCTGAGCATGAACTTTCCAACATTTTCCAATCCAATGGCCACTCATATCGAATGAGTGCAATAGTTCCTTCACTTCTCCTTTAATAGAATATCCTTGTCATGAGGATGTGAAAGAGTTTCCCTTTTCTTTATCCCACTTCCAGTGGTCATGATCACTTTCTTTACCCAAGTTTTCTTCTTGTGATTTTTGGCTACATCACGGTTAGAAGGTTGAGTGCAAGAGTGAATTTTGCAGAAATCATGCTTCTTAAAATCAAAGAAATAATTTGAATGAACATGACCCTTATACCTTCCAGGATTATCCTTGTTGTAGATCTGACAAGGACTAGGACTAGATGATTTGTCTCCTCTCTTGGAACCCGATTATGTAAAAATAGTTTTTTAAGTGGCTCTTGCTTCAATGGACTTTGAGCACTCTCCAATCTCCTCTTGAATGTATCCCAAACCTGCAAATTGTGGTCTTTTTACCACCTCTAATGGCTGAGTGATTCCTTGACCATGAATGCCAAGTCCACTTCCTCTGTATCCCACCTTCGTGAGGAGTTTCATGCCCATGTTAGTTTCATACTAAGACAAAATTGAACATGAAGAAACATCATATACCTCGGTTTGATTTTGTGCATCCATGATAGAAGGCTCTTTGTCTTCCATTCGTTCACCATATTGCAACTTATCCAAGAGATTATCCTTGGTTTTCAATTCGAGCTGCAATTCTTCAATAATTCCGTTGATGACTTATCCATGAAGCTGAGATCTCTCTTGAAGCTCTTACTTCTCTTCTTATGCAACTTGCAAAAGTCTCCTCAAATATATGTTTTCAGCTTGAATGTTATGATTTATCTCTTCTAACTCTTGAAGTTTTTCTTCCTTCTTCTTTCCCTTTCCCATCCTACAAAACAATCATCCTAGCTCTGATACCACAAGATCTAAAAATGAGCGAGTACTTACTCTACACAAGTTTTCAATCGAGAATCATTTTCTTACAAATTAATTGCATAAGGATTAAATGGCATATGAGTCCATGATTAACCATGCTTTTAAACAATAACACATAACATACATGAACTCAAATGGAATCAAGCACATGTAAAGACAAGAGAGAGACAACCGATGTTGATAACGAAGTTCACCCCTCCTGCACTATGTCTCCATATCCACTTCAATTGGAACGCGGATCGCTTTCATTCCTTCTTCAAAAGATGTTGGGACCTTCTCATAAGTGATTATATAAGAGATGCCTTCTCTTTCAATGAGGATTCAAGAAGACTACTCACACTAATATCTCTCCATACATCAAGAAGGATAATTCCTTACATGAATAAGTCTCTCAATGCTTAGGCGTAGTAGCACTATGGCTCTCTAACTCCACTCATTCATTCCTCATTACACTCCCCCATTTACACAGGGCTCACATAAGGCATTATATAGTTTTTCCTCACTCTCTCTTAAAAATATCATTAATTGCTAGATCCACAATAATAGGATCTAATTACAAAAGAGGAAAAACAAGATCCATAAATGTAGGATCCCAAACTATCCTCAATCACATAATGGGAAAAGTCTCAAAACCACCCAAAGACTCTTCAACCATGCCCTTGATTCGCTCAACCTATAATTGATAATAATGGAAAATTTGTGTGAGATGTTTTCTCACATAAAAACCAATTTCCATAATTACAATTTTAATGAAAAATACGCGAGTCTAATTTCCTCACAGGTATTAATCATTTTACAAAAAGAATTAAGTGCATGAGTTTTTCCAAAAGCTCATAAAGAATAATTAAATGCATGAGCATCTCATAAAAGCATAAAAGAATGCAATACCCTTTTCTCACAAATCATTAATAAAATGCATGAGAAAATAAAACTCATAAACACATAAGTTCACCATCTTCACCACTCTACAAATCAACTTGGCGAACAAAGTAAAGTCCCTTACATGTGTGGAGATCCGCACTGATCACCCAAGAACCCACATGTACTCCTGAAGTATTTAGGGGGTCTACACAGTTATTTTATGAAATCAAATGATTCTCTTCAAGCCTAAGACAATTGATGAGACTTGTGTGCAAGAGAAATATCTGGAAAATATAGGCCACAAAAAGGGATATCCAAGTGGTTCCAAAGAGAAAGAAAACCAAGACACTTCCAAGGAGGGGAAGAAGAAGTGGAAAGGGAAAGACAAAAATAAGACAACCATTGCATATCATTGCAAGGATCCAAGTAACCAATATAACCATTTCAATATCGATGGTCACACTGAATAAAAGTGTTGGAAACTACATCCAAAGTTTAACCCTAAGAACCATGAGAAGGATGCCAAGAAGAAGAATCTTCTAGCGAAAGATTAAAGCAATTTGATAGAGAGAAACTCATATGTGGATGTGAATATTTCCTACACCTCAATGCAGAAGGAGGTAAATCCAAGTATCCTTCATCACGAGGAAGAGAAGGAGATGACAAAACTCTTCCATATCAAGATCCAGGTCAATACCAAGGTAGATGCTCTATTTGATTCCGGTTCATAGGAAAATTTCATAATATTTGATTTGATCAGGAAGCTTGGGTTGGAGGTTCATGATCATCCTAGCCCATATCTGTTGGGGTGAGTAAACAAGGATGTAAAGATCAAGGTCAAAAAATAGTGTAATATCAAATTTTCTATAAATGCAGATTTTATTGATGAAGTTGCGTTAGATGTAGTACCCCTTGACTTGTGTGGATTAGTGTTGAAATCCCTTAATGTATATGAGCGATGCAATCTTCAAGAGGAGAGAAAACTAGTACTTCCTGATCAAGGATGGGGAACCTTTCATCCTCAATGCACATAAAGATAAATTGAATATCTCACTAGTAAGTTCCAACCAAGGCAAAAATTTGATTAGTTCAAGTAAGCAATATGTTTTTCTTTTCTTATGAGAGAATCAACGAGGTGAAAAATCAGTAAGAGAATAGGCATCCCTAGGGTGATATACTAAAAAGTAGAAACAACAATTGAAGGAGTTACTGCAGGAATATAGGAGAGTGTTCTAGGATCCTAAAGGGATTGCACCTAAGAGGGTAGTGGAGTATGAGATAAAATTGTTTCTTAACTTCCCATTATCCAACATTGGGCTATATAGACAATCCATTCTAGAAGTAGATGAAGTGAAGCAACATTTGCAACAACTGCTGGAGCAAGGAATAATTAGGCCAAGAACCTCACCTTGTGGGTCGCTTATCATCATCATACCCAAGAAGGATGGGACTTGGTGAATGTGTATCAACTACAAATATTTGAACAATATTACACTCAAGAATCGATACCCTCTGCCCAAGATCAATAATTTGCTAGACTAGTTGTAGCATGCCAAATAATTCACCAATTTGGATCTCAAAATCGAGATACCAATATGTATGTGTCAAAGAACAAGACACTTGTAAGATATCCTTCAATACAAGGCAAGGTTTGTATGAATGGTTTCTCATGCCATTTGGTTTATGTAATGCACTAGCTACATTTATGATATTGATGAATGATGTATTACGCCCATATTAAGATTCATTTGTTTTAGTTTGTTTGGATGATATATTTGTTTATATCTCTACCTGGGAGGAGAACATATCACATCTCATGCAAGTGTTAGAGACTATAAAAAAGCGCCAACTTCTAGCTAACCTCAAGAAATGTGAGTTTTCTCAACATTCATTAGTGTATTTGGGGTATGTGATTAGTGGAGGGGAGCTCAATATAGATCCTGCAAATATGGAGGCCATCATAAAATGATTAGTTCTTATTAATGTCACTGAAGTTAGGATATTTACTAGGGAAACACAATAGTTATGGAAGTTCATAGCATCCTTTTCAACATTATTTGCACCACTCCACACCATAACAACGAGTGGTAAGATTTTCTAGCAGGGAAAGAATCAATAGAAAAAATTTCGATGAGCTAAAATGAAAGATCGATCAAGCACCTATTCTCACATTTCCTAACCTATTGAATCCCTTCAAAGTGGAGATAAATGTAAGTGGGTATGCCATGGGAGAAATTTTGATGCAAGGAGGTAAGATAATTTGCTATCATTCCAAGATGTTTCATGGGGGAGCCTTAAACTACCCTACCTATGATAATGAACTCTATTTCTTGGTTCAAGCTATTAAGAAGTGGAAGCACTATCTAATGGGTAAGGAAACTATTATCCACATAGATCACCAACCACTGTAGTATTTGTAGGCCTACAGTAAGCTTCAACAAACCAAACATTACAAGTGGATGGGGTTTTTGTTGCAATTTCATCTAGTAATAAAGTATAAGAAGGAAATCACTAAAAAGTTGGCAGACACACTTTCAAGTTCACCAAAATCTAAGATTACAACTTTGGGATTTCTTATGCAAATGGATCCTTTTACCTATGATCCATACAAAGAGGCATACACAAAACATGAGGGCTTCAAAGATGTGTTTCAGTAGGTACATGGACAAATTCATGTAGAATAAGGTGACAAAAATCCTGACTATCATCTCCATAATGGGTTACTCAACAAGATAAATGTTACAACTTATTAGAGAGGCTCACACCTCTAAGGTTGCAAGACATCTTGGTGTTGGGAAGATAGTTGCTAACTTGCAAAGGTGTGTGTATTGGCCCAAAATGTAAGAATATGTAGCTTGATATATAGATGATACATGCTTTGTTGTACCAACAAGCCCAGTAATAGAAGCAAGATATATACCATCCCTTAACTATACCCACTTGACCTTCGAAAAGCATTTCCATGGATTTTGAGGGTGGTTTGCTAATAACCAAGAAGGGACATGACTATTTATTTGTTTTAGTTGATAGGTTCAACAAGATGTGAATTGTTATGCTTTGTAAGAAGACCATCATAGGACAACAAACAAAAAACATGTTCTTTGAACATGTCTGAGTGCACTTTGGGAGAATATGGACATGAAGTTGAAGAGATATACAATATTCCATCCACAAACATATGGCCAAACATAATTTGTCAATGGGACTTTCGTTCAACTTTTCAAGAGTTACAATTAGAAGCATCCGAAGAGCTAGGATGAAAATATGATCTACATTCAACACTCTTATAACAGATAAATCCATACTTCTACTAGTAAGTCCCCTTTTGAATTTTTTGTGTGGATAATTTCCACCTTCACCCTTGGATGTTGTTTATGGATAACAAGGAGAAGTGAGGGAAGCAACCACGAGAGAAGCATTGAAATCAAACAAGTTTTTGAAAACATTAGGTAGATCCATTTTCAAGTACATGAGACACTGGAGAATTCATAGGAAAGGTAGAAGGAAAGACATTATCAACACAACATAAAATTCATTCAAAGTGGGAGACAAAGTTTGGTTATGGATGAATAAGGAAAAACTATAGGGCCCTAATAATAAAATAATTTCTCTGTGGTATGGCCCTTATTGAATAAGGTGGGTGAAAAATCCTACAGACTTAGTCTACACCCATACATGCACGCTTACTCAGTAGTGAATGTGAAGTATTTGAAAGTCTACGAGCTTTCCATGTTGGATCTAGAAACTAATGATATTTAATAGCCTAGGTGGGCAGAGTGTACTAATCATATTCCATATTGAGATGGAGTTTCTGACCAGTGTCGGTACATGCCGATTGAATCATCTAATCAATAGTTGGGACCATGTCCCAAGAAGGAAAACATGAGCATAAAATATCCTTCTCAGAAGAAACTAAACACTTAGGATATGATGCCACATAATTCCCCCATGGTGGGGTAGGGTCCATATGAATACTAGGAAGATAAAATGGGGCAACATGGTCTAAAGTCAAATAAGGATGGTGATTATTAGATGGAATATGATCTATGGTGACAATGCTTCAATTGTGAGGAAAATGAATCACTCGAAATAAAATAGACACAACAACATTCATAACA
The DNA here is from genome assembly GCA_009831015.1 of Picea engelmannii. Lineage (NCBI taxonomy): Eukaryota > Viridiplantae > Streptophyta > Pinopsida > Pinales > Pinaceae > Picea > Picea engelmannii. Next base: position 73,306 of record ML800112.1, read on the forward strand.
TATACATAATCATGGCCAAGAAGCATGTTAGAGTCTAATGGGCCATTCACCACCATCATATCGAATAGGATGGTATTCCCACCTAATGGGATATGCAATTGAGGAAGAATCCTCAAAATTCACTGGGTGTTATATCAAAACCCAATAATTGACTAGGAGTCGACACAATCTTAAGACAACACATAGCTTGCTAAGCCAAGGAGGATAAAATGCTTGTAGAGGCTCCTTCATCTACAATACATCGATAGTTTGTTTTTGAAGAAGATTCAATCCTTATTTGGAAGAGTGAAAAAGAAGGAAGGTGGGGCTCAATAATATTATTCCAATAAAAGGAAACACCCCTCTGACTTGGATGGGTCGTTCTCGAGATGAGTGGGATTCCCCCTTATTCAAAAGGTTTTGAACTAGTAATGAATAAAACATGTTTGGTAGACACAACACTCTCTGAAAGAAGAGTGGGATCAATCAACGATTGCATAGGTGTGACCACTTCATCAACTGATAGTTGAGTATGTTGCTGAGAAACCAAAGGTGGTTTGGGAGTAGAAGAGCATGTTGGCATGTTTTACAGGCAACGTATTCTTGTCATTGATGGAAATTACAACAACGATGATGTATTAAGTACAGGAAGAATGTGCCAGGTGGGCACCAGAACTATTTTGGGAAGACGCAACCGAGCAAGCTCGATAAGATCAAAAGAGATAGTGTAGAGTATGTGTGTTTGTCATTGATGGCAAATATCACGACCAACAACGTAGGGATAATGGCATGGCAATGGAAATTTCAACAGTGAAGAGAAACATTGATCATTGGAGCCCATTTAGATTTCTCGATGATCGTCAGATATTAATTCAGATAGGAGGAGCGCACAGTAGAAGAGAACAAATCTCATGCGTCAGATCTGAGCCTGAAGTCCGACTGGAATTGGATCCATGAGAACTTGCACGTTCTTTAAAATGCAAGGTGAAACAGGCTAACAAAATCCCGAAAGTAGGAGGACCGTCCATCTTCGGGAAGGACACGTGGTCACAGATCAACATTTTGCTGACTGGAAAGTCAAAGGAAGGAGGTGCCCTAACCTCTCGAAATCGTGAAATGCGAAACCATGATTTGATCTGAGTCGTTGATCAAAGGGAGATCGTGGACCATTGATCTGACTCCATTTCGTAGTTTCAGATACCAGGAGTTGGAGGAGTCAAGGAAGCAACTCACGGCAGGAACTTGCGATATGCGAAATCACAAAAAGATCTAGACCGTCGAATTATCAAGATTCTGGACTGTTGATCTGACTCCATTTCGGAGTTTCGGATATCGGGAGTTGGAGGAGTCAAGAGTCGAGACTCTTCATCATAAGAGTCCTGAAGTTGCGAAATGCGAAACACCAAAATACTTTCAGATCATTTCGGGGATTGTGACATGGAGTTTCGGGGATCGTGACATGGAGTCTCAGAGTTTCGGGGATTGCGACATGGAGTGTCAAGATATCTCATCACAAGAATTGCCGAAATCGTGAAATGTTGAAATGCGAAATTGTGACATGGAGTTTCAGAGATCGTGACTTGGAGAGTCGATATGCCTCGCAATAGGAATTCGTGACATGTGAAATCGTGAAATGCCGAAATGTGAAATTGTGACATGTAGTTTCGGAGATCGCGACATGGAGAGTCAAGATGCCTCGCAACAGGAATTTGTGACATGCAAAATCATGAAATGCCGAAATGCAAAATTGCGACATGGAGTTTCGAAGATCGCGACTTGGAGAGTCGAGATGCCTCGCAACAAGAATTCGCGACATGTGAAATTGTGAAATGCCAAAATGAGAAATGCGAAAGGCATTTTATTTAGGCTGTGGTCACCGTCAGTGGTCATGGGAGAGGGAGAAGCTAGCACCAAGCTAAGCTCCTTTTCGGCGATAGTAACATGAAGAGTCAAGAATTTTCACCACAGGAATGCCGAAATGCCAAAATGCGAAATGACGAAATCAACGCGATACCCTGTGCTTGTAATCCAATGGTGTTGGATACTTGGAAATATGATTGAAGGGATACTGTTGGTCTTCACAGTTAATCGATCAGTTACAATTTAGTTAGCAGAATTGAATCATGACTCTTGGATGGTTGGTGATTCAGTTGCTGATGCATTTTCTTGGAGGTTCACAGTGTAACTGCTAGAAACGACTAATGGTTTCTGCCAGAGGACTAGAAGAGACTTCAGGGTGATCGCCAGAGAAGATGAAGAGTCTCGAGGCATATTCCAGTGGCATGAAGATTGTTCATAGAGGCTATTGACAGGTGTAATACCGTTGGATATTGGAACTGCAATAGAGGGAATGAGCTCGACTGTGACAGAGAAGACGAAGTGTCTCGACTGCTGGAGAGGCTAAGGAATCTTAGCATAACACCTAGTGATGATGGACGCATGATTTTAACAGCCAGAGAAGCTGAAGAGTTGCCATGATGATCAGGCAGCGCACTTGACATGGGGAGAGCATGTAGAAGCATTGTGAATAGAGGATGCAGAAGATGCACAGAGAGAATAAAACCGCAGAACAAAGAAGAGATTGGGTGCTGTTGAGAGTGATTCAGGTGTGTAGAAGGAGGCAGAGTGCAGCAACTGAAATGCACAGAAGAGGAATGGTGCATAGAAGGCACATGGCGCACAGAGAATAAAAGGCAGAATAACATAAAGCGTAAGGAAGGTGTGTAGGAAGACACTGATGCAGGTAGAGCAGAGCAGTGTAGCAGAACAGTGATGAGACCAGTAAGTGATTGATAACTATTGAATCACTGTAATAAGTTTCCGTAGAAAATATTTATAATCAGGGTGGTAGGGAGGTGCTAGGGAGGACTATTGTCCTTAGAGGTTCAAGTGGGTGCTTGAATAGAGGGAGTTGTAGCTTCCATCTGGTTGCAGCCAGAGAAACTAGAGTGGCAGGGTGGTGCAAGGGAGAACTGTTGTTCTCTGTTTTACAGGTTGGTGCCTGTGTGACTGGAAGTTGGTGGTGGAACACTTAGGGAGTTGTTGCTTCCTTCTAGTGGGTGCTAGAAAAACTAGGGAGTTGGTGCTTCCTTCTAGTGGGTGCTAGAGAAACCAGGGAGTTGGTTCTTCCTTCTAGTGGATGCTAGAGAAACCAGGGAGTTGGTGCTTCCTTCTAGTAGGTGCTAGAGAAAACAAAGAGTTGGTTCTCTCAACAAGTTGCAGCTTGCAAAACAGAGG
>ML800112.1:84285-121329 GCA_009831015.1 Picea engelmannii
ATGCTAAATATTTTACTAAGTTAGATTTGAGAAGCGGATATCATCAGATCAGGATTTCCGAGGGAGACACATGGAAGACAACTTTCAAAACTAAGCAAGGTTTGTTTGAATGGATGGTAATGCCTTTTGGACTTTGCAATGCAGCTGCTACTTTCATGAGAGTTATGAATGATGTCTTAAGGCCTTTTCTTGATGATTGTGTTATTGTATACTTGGATGATATTTTGATCTTTAGCAAATCTCGTGAAGAGCATGTTAAACATGTGAAGCAAGTTTTGGATGTTTTGAGAAAGGAAAAGTTGTTTTTGAAGATGTCCAAATGTGAATTTGGAAAGACTTCACTTATTTACTTAGGACATATTGTTGGTGGAGGCGAATTTGATCCCTCCAAGGTCAAAGTCATATTGGAATGGCCCAAGCCCAGCAATGTGACAGAGGTAAGAAGTTTTTTGGGAGCAGCCCAATATTGGAGGAAGTTTATTGCTAACTTTTCTTCCATTGTAGCTCCATTACATAAAGTGACAAGTGTCAAGCAAGTTTTTCAATGGGGAGGCAAGCAACATAAGGATTTTGATACTTTGAAAGAGAAGATCAGTTCAGTTCCAGTTCTTGCACTTCCAAATTTAAGACAACCTTTTGAAATCTAAACAGATGCAAGCAATTATGCAATGGGAGCAGTTTTGCTACAACATGGTAAGCCCATTTGTTTTCATTCTGAAACTTTTAATGGAGTCGTGATTAACTATCCTACTTATGATAAGGAATTGTATGCATTGGTACAAAGTGTGAAAAAATGGAAACATTATTTGTTGGGGAAAGAAACCATTGTACACACCGACCATCAACCACTGCAATACTTACAATCACAAACAAAGCTACAACAAGCTAGGCACTTCAGATGGACGAGTTTTCTTCAACAGTTCCACTTGGTCATCAGGTATAAGAAGGGAATTTATAACAAAGTTGTTGATATGCTTTCAAGGCCTATTATTAGTGCTTCAGTTATTCTTAAGCATAGTTCTATCATGCATGAAAGTTATGTTGAGTAATATGCTTTGGATACTAATTTTAAAGAAGTATATGAAACTTTGTGTCATTCTAACCATGTTGAGGAATTGGATTACCATGTGCATGATAATCTTTTGTATCATCTTAGCAAACTATGTATTCCACAGGGGGAAAGAATCAACATTATAAGAGAAGCCCATTCTTCTCTTCTTGTTGGTCATTTTGGTGTAGGCAAGACAATGGCTAATTTGCAAAGATACTGCTACTGGCCTAAAATGAATGAAAGTGTTTCAAGATATGTTCGAGGATGTTCGTTATGTGCCATAAGTAAACCTAGCAATCGAAAGTTGGGTTTGTATACTCCACTTCCGGTTCCTTCTCATCCTTGGGAAAGTATTTCCAGGGATTTTGTAGGAGGTCTACCTATGTCTAGACGAAATCATGATTATCTTTATGTTGTGGTTGATCGATTTAGAAAAATGTGTATTTTGATGCCTTGTATGAAGCAGGTTACAACTGAACAAACGACGCAAATGTTCTTTCAAAATGTTTGGGTGCATTTTGGATTTCCTAAATCCATTATTTCTGATCGGGATTCTCGATTTGTTGGAAGTTTTTGGTCAAGTTTATGGGCACTCATGGACACCAAACTGAAAAAGAGAACAACTTTTCATCCGCAAACAGATGGTCAGACAGAAGTGGTAAATCGAACAGTGGTGCATCTTCTTCGTGCTTATTGCAACAAGCATCCTAAAATTTGGGATGAACATTTACACTACATTCAACATGCTTACAATCGAGCTAAGCACTCTTCAACTCAAACATCACCATTGGAAGCATGTTTTGGCTATATGCCCAAATATCCTTTAGATTTTATCTTTGGGAAGGATATTTCTATTGAAGGTCAATATGACATTGACAGGGCAGAAAACATCATTGAACAAATTCAGTCGATACATCAAATGGTGCAAGAGCAGTTGGAAAAGAGTCAAGCCAAGTGCAAGACAAGACATGACAAGCATCGTGTTGATCACAGTTTCCAAGTTGGAGATGAAGTTTGGCTTTACATCAGTAAGGAGAGGCTTAAAGGAGAAGGTAAAAAAGTCAAACCAATTCGACATGGTCCTTTCAAGATTATCGACAAGATTGGTAACAATGCCTTTCATTTAGATTTGCCACCTTATATGCAAATGTATGCAGTTGTTAATGTTGAGAATTTGAAATTGTATGAGCCTCCATTGATTGATGATCAAGGAGAGCATGTTCAGATTCCTTCTATAGATGATTTTTCCCCATAATATCTTACAGAACTGCATGAAGACACCATCCTTGACAGGAGAATGCAAACTTCAAAACGAGGAAATGTGGAGTATCTTCGAGTTGGTCTTAAAGGTACAAATCCAAGCAAAGCCAAGTGTATTGAGGTTGGAAGAGTGAGGGAACTATACCCTCATCTTCAAATAGACTGAAAATAGTCTTTTGGAGGTCCAAAAGCTTTCCAATGGGGAGGTGTGATCTAGGGGATCAAATTTTGCTAAAAAATTTAAAGTGTTCAAAATCACTTCAAATCAAACGAGAGCGTAGGCCTCGTCGTTACGAACCCAACGCAATTCGTTTGGGTTCAAACAGACACCGGGAGAGAGAGATATTGCGTTCTGTTCAAAATGACAAAGAGGTAAAAAAGAGGGATGCTGACTGTACAATCCGTACAGTACGTACGGACACTGACGTGGCAGGTCGTACGACATGTGGCAGGAATCTATTGGGATAGTTGGCATGTGACATGGTTTGTTGGTAGCGAATGGGATGGTGACACATGGCCCAATCAATGGCCGCCACGTGTCACCTGTTTATTGGATTAAAATATTTGCACTTGGCAGGAGTCGACCCCGTGACCTCCAGGCAGGGTAAAGGTTTGGGAAAGGTCGCCCAACCGGCGTGCCCGCACATGTTACTTAACATATATATGCATTGTAATATATTTGAATTTGCAAAAATGTGTGTTGGGGCGTGAATCGGGCCAGGGCTAAGCCCCGACCCATGGTTATATATATGTGTATTGCATACGACCGATGCTACAGGCGGTTAAACCCACCGTAATATATGTTGTAACCATTTGAAATGAGCACGGTTTGATATAACATGTGACCAATGTGTGTGCGCACGGGTTTAACCTTACGGTTTTGTAAACGGTTTGAAACTTTAGCCCTGTTGTGTATTGCGCGCGGTCATGTGGTGACCATGTGCCCACGGGCCTTGGTAGTTAAAGGCCGGCGCATAACCGTTCGACAGTTTGGACCGGTTGTGCGGTTGTGCCTAGTGCCAAGTTTTTATGCTTTAAAATGCATGTGGGCTAGGTTGAGCCAACAAGGGTGCATTTTCAAGATGTAGAGACAACAAGCTTGAAGGGGGGACTACCAGGAAGCCTATCTTCTTCAATTTTTGGCCAAACGAGGTGCCGAAAAAGCCCAGGTAGGGGTTTTTGGATGTTCTGAAGCCATTGGAGAAGTCTATTTGGAATTTTGAGGATTTTAAAGCACATTTTTGATCACTTTGAGCAAATAATACAAATGATCCATTGGAAGCTGGACCAGGAGATGTAGCCCAAGAGAGGGGTGAACTCCTTTATCATTTGTTGTGTTATGTGTTTTCTGTTCACTGATTTTTATGCTATTTATATGCATCTTGAATGAATAAATCCTATTAAAGTTGTGTTGCAAAGTTGATCCATTTGTATTTTAACACATAAAATTTTACTTGCAAATATTTTCAAGAATACAAGTCTTCTTCATTTTTAGATCACCTATAGGCTACAGGTCCCACTCTATATAGAACCTCAAAGGGTCCACAATACCGAGGTGCCAACTTGGCACAAGCTCCCATTTTCAGGGAACTCTTCTTGGGCCTAACTCTGATATATACATGGTCTCCTGTTTTGAACTCTCTTGGAGTTCTCTTTTGGTCAGCATAACTTTTCTGTCGGTTTTGAGCAACCTTCAGATTTTGTTTTATCTGAGTCACTTGCTGTTCCATTTCTTTTAACATGTCGGGTCCAAAAGATATCCTATTTACTGGATTACTCCAGCTGACTAGAGTATTACACGGTCTACCATAGAGGACCTCAAAGGGACTCATCTTTAAGGATGCTTGGTAGCCGTTGTTGTAGGCGAATTCTACCAGTGGAAGATAGTCTTCCCATTTCTTGGGTTGATGCATTACATGCATCCTTAACATGTCTTCTAATATTTGATTCACTCTTTCTGTCTGTCCGTCGGTTTGAGGGTGATAGGCGGTGCTAAATAACAATTTGGTCTCTAAACCAGTCATCAATGATTTCCAAAAGTTAGAAGTAAATTTCGTGTCCCTGTCAGACACGATCTCTTTAAGCATACCATGCAGTCTGAATATATATTTCATGAATACCTGGGTGATATCTATTGCTTTGCAAGTTGATTTGACAAGGATGAAATGAGCAGACTTGCTCAATTTATCCACCACTAACATAATGGCATCGTTCTGTTTGGTCGAAGTTGGTAATCCAGTGATGAAATCCATGGAGATGGTTTCCCATTTCCATTCTGGGATTGGTAAAGGTTGCAATAACCCTGCTGGATGTCGGTGTTCTGCTTTAACCTACTGGCATTCTATGCATTTGGCCAAGTACTCGGCTATGTATTTCTTCATTCCAGGCGAATATAATTGTTTCTTGGTGGCAGTGATCATTTTCTGGTATCCTGGGTGACCCGAGTAGGGTCTTTTATGTAGTTCATCCAAAATGAACCTCTTCAAGTCATCACAATCTGGGACATAAAATCTGCTTCTGTAAGTGAGAAGACCTCCTTCGGTCATCTGATAGCCTTCATATTTTACTCCGGTGGGTTCTTTCTGTAGGTACATGGTCACGGTTTGGACGAAGGGATCTGTTTCTTGTGCATTTTTTATTCTTTCCTTGACATCTGTCTCCCAGGTGCTCACCGCTGCCAGGTGAATTGTTTTCATACTTCTGCTAAGGGCATCAGCCACCCTATTTTCCTTTCCTTTAATGTGTTTAATTTTAAAATCAAACTCGCTAAGGAGGGCCATCCACCTAGCATGTCTGGCGTTGAGCTTTGGTTGATCAAACAGGTATCGCAATCCACAGTGATCTGTCATAAGTACAAATTTTCTTCCTAGGAGGTAGTGCCTCCACATTTTCAAGGCATGCACTATGGCAGTCAGTTCTAGATCATGGGTCACATAGTTGACTTCATGCTCATTCAATTTTCTAGATTCATAGCAGATCACACTTCCTTTCTGCATAAGGACTCCTCCGAGCCCTTCCTTACAGGCATCTGTGCACACGAGGAAATCAACTTCTGGGTCGACGATTTTCAGCATGGGTGCATGGGTCAATAGATGTTTCAGGGTTTGAAATCTTTCTTCACATTTCTATGTCCACAGGAATTTTGTCCCCTTCTTCTAGAGGGCAGTGATTGGACAACCAATCTTGGAGAATCCTTCTATAAATCTCCTGTAATATCCTGCTAATCCCATAAAGGATATGATATCCGAAACATCCCTTGGGGTAGGCCATTCCATGATAGACCTGATTTTGTCAGGGTCCATTGCCACCCCTTCTTCGGAAAGAACATGACCCAAGTAATGTATTTGCTTCTGGAAGAAGTCACATTTGCTGAATTTAGCATAAAGATGATGCTCTCTAAGTACTTGCAGCACAAGCCTAAGATGTTCTTCATTCTCTTCTCTACTCTTAGAGTAAATTAATATATCATCAATAAAAACTAGCACAAATTTATCTAGAAATTTACTGAGTACATTGTTCATCAAGCACATAAAAGTGGCAGGGGCATTGGTCAATCCAAATGGCACTACCACAAACTCATAGTGACCATACCTCGTCCGGAAGACAGTTTTGTGGATGTCTTCACCCTTGATTCGGACTTGATGGTATCCCGATATCAAGTCGATCTTTGAGAAAATAGACGTGCCTCCCAATTGATCGAACAGATCATCGATCCTGGGCAAGGGGTAACTGTTCTTTATGGTTACCTTATTGAGTTGTCTATAATCTATACACAGTCTAAGGGTGCCGTCCTTCTTTTTCACAAATAGGACTGGTGCTCCCCATGGAGACATGCTGGGCCGAATATAGCCTTTATCCATCATTTCTTTTAATTGCATCTTGAGTTCAAATAACTCGAGTGTGCTCATCCGATAGGGTGTCCTAGACACCGGCACCGCTCCCGGTGCGAGTTCTATTGAGAAGTCTATGTCTCTTCTTAGAGGTAGACCTAGTACCTCTTTCGGAAACACATCTCTATATTTTCTCAGGGTAGGGTGATCTTCAAGGCTAGGTTTGTCACCTTCTATGGTTTTCGACACCTGTATTGCATATAGGGGACATCCCTTTCTGCAATACTTTCTCATTTGCAGAGCTGATATTTGTCTTACCGAGACAGGTTTTCGGATCCCTTGAAGGGTCATCCTTTTTCCTTCTTTTCTCACACATTCTAAGGTTTTATGGTAACAATCCAATTTGGCTTTATGGGCGGCTAGCCAATCCATACCAATCAACAGATCGTACGATTCGAGGGGTAATACATTAAGGGTTGCTTGGGTGGGAAATTCACCCAACATCAATTGGCAAGCTGGTATGACCTCTGCTACCCTTCTTTTGGTGCCAGTGGCTAACTGTACCAACCATGGCTTGGTTTGTTTTTGTGGCTGTAGTTTACACTTATCAATAGCTTTAGGGGCTATATAACTCAAATTTGAACCAGGGTCAATCAAAACAGACACTAGATGGTTGGAGATCATACCTTCTATCTCCACCACTGAAGCTTGATGGTCAACTTGGTTATTATCCAAGGCTGCATAAATCTGCGGCACACTCCTGGCCACATCATTGACTATAGTAGCTTCCTGGATGTTATAAATCCTCCGACTATTCTGTCGTTGGTGTGGACAGTCTCTCAGGAGATGTTCTTCTCCACAACCCTAGCATTTCAAAGGTTCTCTCTTTGGGTTATCAGTCTTCACTGATATGGGTCCAAAAGTTTTATTTCTGCTCAAAGAGGGAAAATTCTGCTGGTGCATACTCCGACCTAGAAAGTTCATTCTTGGGTTCTTCTTGTAGTTCTTAAATCCTAGGGATTTAATTCCCCTTTTCTGAAATCTTGAACTATTCTTCTATTTCCATCCTTCGCGAGGTTCTGCTCGATGCCCAAACTGTTCATGAAAATAGGTTGCCTTTCAGATAGTGTCTTTTAGAGTCTTTGGCTCATCAAATTCAATTCTGTTCCAGTAGTCCTTGGGTAGCCCACTGATGAAGCACTGCACCTTTTCCTTCTATGCTTTTATATAAGGCACATATCTCAGCAAGTCAAGGAATTTGTTGACATATTCCTCTATACTGAGTTTCCCCAGTTTGAGTTCATAAAACTCTTTTGTCTTCTCGTCGAAATATTTTTTCGACAAATACTTCTTCCAGAAGTAATTCTCAAACCGTTCCTAAGACAGGTCCTCTTCGTGAACCCCTTTCATATTCTTAAGATCTTCCCACCAAATGGAATCCTTTCCATTCAAGTTGAAGGTGGCCACTCGGGCCTTCATATTTTCTGAAAAGTCATGGACTCTGAAATACTTCTTTAATCCAAGTAGCCAGGCCTCTGCTTCCTCTCCCTTATTTATTTCACCGTCGAAGGAGGGTGGTTTGGCCTTTCTGAATTCTTTGAATTTTTGACCTTTGGAAGACTTTTGCTTCTTCTGTTTCCTTCGGGGATAGGAACTGGTTCTACTGCTAGAAGAGCCCTCTGATTCGCCAACTTCCTTCTCAGAGGAATTACCCGACGCTTGTTCTTTACCTCTGGGGTGGACCTTTTTTGAGGTGCTCCTCTCAGTGTGGCCACTGCTATGATCGTGTTTCTGAGTTTTAGGTTCATGCTGCATTTGTCTTTGTAGATCAGATAAAATCTGCAGTAAAACTGCGTTAATTTCTGTTTTCTTTTCTTGTTCTTTCATCATCCTTTCATTGTTGGCCTTGTAGCTTTGCAATTTGACCATGAGGCTCCTCACAGTCTCGACTAGATCTGGAGGGGTCCCTATGGCCCTCCTTTCGTCGAACTCTTTGTCTCTATTGTGGGATCCTTCTCCCACTTCATAGTGAGTCACCATACTATGCGTTGATAATTTCCCGCGGTTGATCTTTTGCTTGTGTGCAAAAGGAAAAACGTTGGTTGTTAGTCAATATTTATATTTATTTATAACCAATACATAATTCATATTTTCACATGTACACACACACAACATGGGTTTTTCATTCTTAACTTCATCTTTTGATTAGGAAGGTTAAGATAGGGGGGGGGGTTACTCTTTTTAAGAGTGTTCTGAATGGAGCTTCTGTGCAACTCATTCATGAGCCCAAGCAGGCCAAGTGTTGTAACCATTCTCTGATACCAATTTGTCACATATCCTCTACCATCATCAAAATTTTCTGCCGAATTCTCGAGGATCAGGATCCCCGAAATACCTAGAGGGGTATAGCGTAGGCTAGTGCCTTCCTTGTCCACCTCCATGTGATCGTGGGTCACGACCACAAGTCGAACAAGTATGGCGTCCTTTCTCTCTTCGTGGCTCAGCACTACCAGAGCATCGAGTCTTTCGACTCTTCCAACCCCGACATAGCGAAGCGCCGAACCCTGAAAGGGATAGCGAGTACAAGTTTCTTGTTTGGGTTTTGTCCTCGTGACCACACGCTTAAACCGACAAAGACCTTACTGGCCTTTCGTGATTCGGGAAATCACGATGCATGAATTCTTCCTTCCCAATTCAAATCCGCGAAAGCCATGAAGTCTCCCAAGTTTCCCTCCAAAGGGAGATCAACGACTTTGAACCTCCCCTGATCCGATGGTTTGGATCCTTTCAGGATTTCAGTGCCCGAGGGTTTGAGATGTAACGATCTCAAAATCCCATGTCATGAAAATCTCTGAATTCCGGTATGGGGATCCGTATAGGAGATCAATAGTCCTTGATAGTGTGGATCCAATGGTCCATAGGATTTCAGAACTTTCCCTGAACTTTGACTGCTCACCACGCGTCTCCCTTGGTGGATGGTCCAGATTCCTTACGGAACTTGGGGATCGACAGTCTTGGTCTCTTCTCTACTCGTGAAAAAACAAAGGAAAGGGGTTGAGGCATATAACACCCCTTCTTTTCCTTCCAATCTAACGGGCGTGAGTGACCGCAGATCTTTCGACAGGATATCTCCCGTCAAACGATACTTATCCCTACACAACCATCTCGGCATTTCAAGAGGATCATTCCTCCTCGTGCAGGGTTACTAAGGCCTTGTGCCTTCACATCCTCTTTCCAGGTTCTTGATGGGATTTTCAAGGAGGGTATCTCTATGGGGAGGTTTTCCCAGGGTACTATCTGAGGCAGATAAGGGTATCTCTCTCTCGAGAACCAGACGTGAAGTCCGAATTAGGTCGGTATGCATATAAATAGTGATTTATGAAAACATAAGCCATATGTAGTCTTTCCATTATAAACTTGCAACAACCAGTACTAGTCAAAACAACATACAGACATTCTTACCCTGAAATCATTCACAATTTCACAACTTATGAGAATAAATGTCAGAATAAATATATTTCGAGATGCAAGAGACAAAACACTTATCAGAAAAACACCAGAGGTGATGCAACTACTGAGAGGGGTGCTCGTTTCCACCCAACCATAGGCTCAGTGACTCCCAATGGATTTACCACTAGCCAGCCCGAGCTGAGACCACGATACTGCGAGACTGCGTCTCTATCTGCCAGTGATCGAGAATGAAGGTTACTCTCCTTCTTCTCTGCTATCACTCACTCTACATATTTTTCCAGAGTTCTTCCTCTCTTGCGTCCACCCCGTCCGCGCTTCTTCCTCACGCATTTCCCGCTTGCGAGGTTGCGTGTGGCACGATTTCCCTTGCGGTCGTCAGGCTCGAGGCTCCTACAGATGGGCGGTTCTCTTCCCCCATCCCTCATTAATTCCTGAGGATCCGTCTACCTACCAACCTACGAGTAATTTATTTCGGGCCAGCGAGTCACTCTTGGTTCTCCGGGCCAGTGAAGTCCAAATACGGTATTGGTTTCGATGGAAGTTAACGCCACCTTTCCAGGTGCCTTCCACCACCTTTCTTCAGCCATCGTGGTCTCTTTTTCAGCATATCCCCTCTCAGCAGTCCTGCAATATATATATTCATAATTTTATTCACATTCATCGACCTTTTTCACAAGGTCCATTTACATCACACATTCACATTTTTGAGTTTGCCACAGTTCTTGGCCAGTATAGTTATTTTTACAAACTGGGGGAAACAGGGTGTTAAATCTATCCCATTGGAAAGTTATATCCGAGGACTACAACAGTTTCACAAAAAACATCATTTAGGGCCTCAAATTTTGTGATCGCAACATACCCCAAAAAACGTCGTTTAGGGCCTCAAAACGGCTCCAAAAGTTCAGGACCCAAAAAACTGCTAAAAATAGTAAATTATCAAAATTGCTAGAAAGTTGTTTTGAGCCAGCTGGAAAATGTGGGTGGCCACTGATATCCACCTGGATCAATCCTCCATCCTTAGGAAGAAATGATCTCCATTGCATTGAGTTCCCCCATCAGATGAGGAAATTTCTGCTGAATTTGGCCCCAAGTGAGCCACTTGCCTTGGTGCAGGAATTGCTCTAGTTTGATGACTCGATAAAGATGGATCCTTTGTTGTCGGGTACCCTTGATCTGTGTGTCCACAATCTGATCACTGGATGCTTGTTGTATACATTCAGGGTTGAGCTCTGTTGGTGTCAGCTATTCTGCTACGTCTGAGGTGTCCAATAATGGTGGGAAATAAGGCCGAAGGAGGTCCACGTTGAACACTGGGTGCAGGCCAAGGAAAGGAGGAATGTTGAGCGCAAAAGAATTATCCCCCACAACCTTGGTGATGGTGTACGACCCATATCGGAGTGGGCGAAGCTTCCAATGGGGTCCTGTAAGGCGTTCTTTCTACAAGTGCAACCAAACTTTGTCTCCCACCTGAAACTTATGTGGAACCCGATGTTGATCATGGCACTGCTTGTACTTGTCATTAGACTTATGTAGGATATCATGAACCTGTTGGAAGATGTGCTGGATCCTCTCAATGAATTGGGTGGCTTTGTCAGCCTCAGTTGGAGCAGGAGAGGAGTCGGTCGAGGTGACCACAAGGGGAAGTGCAACATCTATGGGACCCAATGGTTGGAATCCCAACCCCACCTGAAAGGGGCTGTGGCTGGTTGAGCTATGCAGGGTTCAGTTGTAGCTATGCTGGACATAGGGAAGACTCTCATCCCATGTGCGAGGGTGCTTGGAATTATACATGCATAGGATATGCACGATCATTCGATTTACGACCTCGGTTTGACCATCTGTCTAGGGGTGGAAGGCCGTGGATTTGGTGAGCTTGGTGTCCAGCAGTGACCAGAGGCTCGTCTAAAATGTGATGAGAAATCAATTGTCCCGATCTGAGACAATGGTTTGTGGGATTCCAAAATGTACCTAGACTTTTTCAAAGAAGAGCTTGTTAGTGGATTCTGTTGTGATACTCTTCTTGCAAGCAACCAGAATCACCATCTTAGAAAAGCGATCGACAACCACAAAAACACAGTCATTTCCCCACTTGGTGGATGGGAGGCCCAACATGTAGTCCATTTAGATGGATTCCCATGGTCTGTCAGGAATAGGAAGAGGGGTGTACAAGCCTTGTTTCTTAGTGGTTGGTTTGGTAATAGTGCAAGCAATGCAAGACCTGATATACTTGCTGACCTCCTGTCGAAGTTTCGGCTAGTAGAAATGTTTTTGTAGCATCACCACTGTCGTTTCGATGCCAAAGTGTCTTGCCACCTGACTGTAGTGGGCTTCCCAAATCAGCTTCGCTCGCTCACTTGAGGGAACACATATATGGCCCAGACGACACAACAACCCATCCCGAAGATGGAAATTATCGACAACTGCCTTTGCACCCAACATTTGGTAGGTGGTGGCAAAGTCCGAGTCTGTCTCATAGAGTTGGGGCCATCCATAGGTCTCATGGCTGCAGGATTCTAACACTGTGGTGAGTGCCGCAACTGGTGGTTTGCTGAGGCAATTAGCGACACGGTTGGTGCTTCCTGTTTTATACTTGATGTTGAGGTGGAATTGCTGCAAGTATGTGGACCACTTTTGATGGCGGCCATTCTGCAATTTTCCTTGTGTCTGCATGAACTGCAGTGGCTTATGATCAGTGTGGATGAATGTCTCCCTCCCAAGAATGTAATGTCTCCACTGGCGGCAGGCTTGCACAATGGAGTACATTTCTTTGTCATAAGTAGGGTACTTACGGACAACATCTGATAGTGTCGCACTATGATAGGCCATGGGGTGGCCGTGTTGCATGAGAACGACACCCACAACATAGTCTAAAGCATCAGTCTCAATCTGAAAGGGCTGCTGCAGGTCTGGTAGTGAAAGTACTGGGGCTGAGCACAAGCGTTGCTTCAAATCATCCAACGCTTGTTTTTGGGGCTGGCCCCATGCAAATTTCGCCTTACCACCATCCCTGGTTATTTGGCTGAGGGCCCATGCAATATGGGAGAATCCCAACAAAAACCTATGGTAGAAATTGGCAAGGCCTACGAAGCTCCGAAGCTGAGTGAGTGTGGTTGGGGCTGGCCAGTCACGGATGACTTGGATCTTGGCTGGATCCACATGTACACCATGTTGATCAATGATGTAGCCTAGGAAATGGACCCTGTCCATGCCGAAGGAGCATTTTTCCAAGTTGGCATATAGCTTGTGTTGTCGTAGGGTGTGCAGAACCTGCAAAATATGCTGCAAGTGTTTGACCCAAGTCTTGCTGTAAATGAGAATGTCATCAAGATACACCACTACAAAAGTATTGGTGAATGGTCATAGGATATCGTCCATCATCCTCATGAAAGTGGCTGGAGCGTTTGTCAGACCAAAGGGCATGACCAACCATTCAAAAAGGCCTTCCTTTGACTTGAAGGCAGTCTTCCATACATTTGTCTTTTCTATCGGGATCTGGTGGTAGCCAGACTTCAGATCAATCTTACTGAAGTATTTGTCCCCCATGAGTTGATCAAGGAGGTTGTTGATTCGGGGAATCGGGTACCAATTTCTGACTGTGATTTTATTCAGAGCCCGATAATCAATGCAAAGTCGCCAGGTTCCATCTTTCTTCTTTACCAACACGATTGGGCTCCCACAAGGTGATGAGCTAGGACAGATGTTCCCTTTGTGGAGAAATTCTTGGATCTATTGCTTGATCTCCTCATTCTCTAACAGAAAGCGACGATAGACTGGACCATTGGGCAACGGTGCACCAGGGGTCAGATCAATGGGGTGCTTGGCTTGGCAGTGTAGAGGTACCCCGGTAGGTGAGGAGAATATATCTGAGTATTCTTCCACAACCTTATCTACTTGGTTTTGCTGTGTGGAGAGGTCGGCCGTAGAGACCATGGATGTGGTTGTTATTTTTCTCTCATTCTGAGAGCTGATCACGAAGAAGAAAAACTTCCCCGTCTAAGAGATGACCTTCCTACATTGCTTAGCAGAGATCAATGAAATAGCACTAGGTGGGACAACCTCGGGTATCCTGTACAATTTCCTATTCAAAGTAATAATAACACTGCGAGGCCTAGACTCATATACATCATGACGTTTCCATAAATAAGGTTGGCCCAAAAGAAAATCACAAACTTTGAGAGGAGAAACATAACACAATACCTCATCTTTGAAGGGCTTGATGCCATACGACAGTCGACACTGTTGGCTGACGTGGAGATCGCTTCCTTGGTGGAGCCATCCAATGGTGTAGGGTTGTGGGTGCGGCGTTGTCGGCGGGCCCAACCGCTTGATGACCTCTGCTGAGATGAGGTTCTTCTGGCTACCACTATCAACAATGAAGTGCAGTGGGGTGCCTTTTACCCACATCTGGGAATGGAAGAGGCGCTCTCCTTCTTCTGGATCGTCTGGTTCACCATGCTGGAGCTTGGTGGTAGCAACAGTGGCACTGGGTTCCACGTCAATGATTCGTCTTCCCCTTTCTAGTTCTGCTTGGAGTCAGAATCCGCATCTGATTTAGAGGCTTTCACTTTGGCCACCAACATCTGCTTTGAGCGACAATCAACAGTGTTATGCTAATGTCTCTTATGGATGTTGCACCACTTCCCAGTATCTTTCTTTGTCTTTCCGGTGTCCTTCTTTGCTTGTGGCTTGGACTGGTTGTCCTGATACTATGCATCTTTTCTCTTTCCTTTGTTCTATGGGTTGGGGTTGCCCTTTCCTAGCTTTTGTTGTGAGGGGTTCCCTGACCCAAATTGTCGTGTCTTTTTTTTGAGCTTCTGCTCGATTTTGACAGTATATTGGTAGGCCTCGCCCAAGGATGAGATGTCCAAAAATTCCATTTCGGTATGGATGTATCTATGCAAAGCACCACGATACTTGAGCACCAGATGTCTCTCTGAATATTTGATACCCAACTTGGTGTGCAAGGTATGGAAGATATTTGTGAAATATGGCACTGCTTGGTCTCTTTCTTGCCGCAGTGTGGTCCATTTGGTATACAAGTCGTCATAACTTCCGACAGGTTAGTATTGTTCCTTGCACTCATTTGCAAGAAGATGATTACAAATAGGATCTCAAGGCCTTTTTACAATAAACAGGAGTTTCAAAAACCCTAAACATCCAAAAACCTAACCCTAGGAGATGAAGTGCCAAAAGTCATGTGGGCCCCATTTGGGTAAGTCAGTTAATCAACTTCCCGAGGTCGTAACTTCTACATACGATCTCCGTTTTAGGCGTATGATAGCCCATTGGAAAGATCTATCTGAGGAATACAACAGTTGCACAAAATTTCATGATGAAAATTTGCGACTGCAACATACCCCAAAAAATGTCGTTTAGGGCCTCAAAATGGCTCTAGAAGTTCAGGACCCGAAAAACTGCTAAAAATAATAAATTATCAAAATAGCTAGAAAGTTGTTTTGAGCCAGCTAGAAAAGGTGGGTGGCCACCGATATCCACCTGGATCAACACCACTTTACAATTGATTACTGGAAAGAATAGTCATGGGTCAGGACCACACATATGGGCAAGGAAACTAAGCTTGAAATTATGAGAAGTGATGCCACCGAGAGGGCCTTACACTTCTGAAACCCCCATACACACAGTAGTTGACAAACACCAAAACAAGAAGAGAGGTGATATCACTCCACTTTCTCTAGTGTGACCTTGTGCTTAACTCTTGTGTTATAGGATGTTTCCCAGTAAGTGCTCCTTTCTATTAATGGATTTATCTCTCACTAGTGACTCCTAGTTTTGATTTTAAAATCCTTGGATATTTGACTTTCCAACCCTACACTAAGGCCCTAGATCCTATTCCAATGTTTGTTTGCTAAAAATAAAAGAGTCTAATGGATTTTGTATTAAGCACTATCCTTTTTTAGGATATTGATTACTTAAAGGGTACAAAATGAGACTTTAGTGATGTTTGAAGACACTTTCCAATCCAAAAGAAATAAAAGAATGAATGCAAAAAAATGAAACCTTCTCTTTCAATGAAATCTATCTAGATTAAGGAAGGGGTCTTTTTCTTCTCAAATAGTAATCACTCAAATCCAAATGGGACTTTCAATCACTCCAAAATACAATTTCAAACCCCACAATTCACAACAAACACTCCAATGCAACTCTTAAAAAAGTCCTAAAATGTTGCAAAATGGATGATCATAAAATAAAATTTTCCATTTTATCTTTTATACCATGGAAAGAAGAATAAAAAATTCGTTAAAAAACTAAGTTTTAAATGGTCTCTTGCCAAAGAAAAGGTTCCTTAGTCTCCACAGGAAAAAACCCAGGAAACATTTCACAAAAAATGTGTTTTTTTGCACCCTACAGGCCATTTTTTGTGTACCTATAGGCACAATCACACTTTGTTAGTGGTGCAAACAACAACTTGATCGAGGTGGTTTCCCCTTGATAGTTATGCAGAGAGTGACCCAGTAGAGAAATTGAGAAAAAAAACTCAGATATGATAGATCTAAGGGATATAATCACCCAGACAATGAGGAGGAAGACAAACAAGCTACAAAAAACTTTTAGAAACAAAACGAGTAAGGAACTTCCAAATTTAAGGAAGAACCAATAGATCCTTCCCCAGTGGAGTTTCCATTTCTATTATGGAGAAATACCCCCTGCAGATAGGTGAGAACTCCCTCAGATATGCCTTTGACCCGAGACAGATTGTAGGATAGACAAAAATACATTTTTTCTCTAGATCTAATAGACCCGATCCTAATTTATGCAATAAAAAAGAAGTGAATATGGTCCATACCTTATTTCCAACGGATGTACCTATGTAATCCTAGTTGATGAAACTCCAAAAATTTTGTTCCATCTCTTAGTACTTTCTTCCTCCTCACAAGAGAACAACAACACCTTTCTCAAAACCTTCAAACAATAGGAATGCCAAATACTTATTAGATCTAACTTTATCTACTCAAGAAAGAACATATCTACCATTAAAAAGCATACATAACTAAATATAACAATTAATGGAGGGGAAAACCATACATATATACATCAATAAGTGGAGAAAACAATACATCAATCTAGTGTTTACCTTGGGTCCTTATTGAAGGTCTATAACATCCCCAACCACCCAGGTCGGGCCATGCTAATCCATAAAACAATTTTATGCTCTGACACCACATTGTAACATCCCCAACATCCAACTGGGTTATGCCACATAAATTTTTTGAGCTATAATGCAATTAAAAACATATACACATAGAGACTCTTGCGGAACTTTATATGTAAAACTTGAACAAATAAATACATATTGTAAATGCACAAGTTCATATAGAAATGATAGTAAGCATATACATGCAACATAGACATGAAATACCTATAAATATAACACATAAGTAATAATGCATCATATAAATTAACACACAATTGACACTTATCTTGGTAAGAATATCACCAACTGCGTCCAGAACTTCCACAAACCTCCCAGCCTTATACCACACTACTCATCACTCTCAGCAGTGGGTCACCCCCGAGCTGGGACTAAACTCCACCCAGGTAAAGGGATTCCTAACTAGGATGATGTATCATAGACAACATGAAAGACTCCTTCATAGGTGCCAACTCAAACTAACAACCTACATTCCCTCATTCCCCACATGTCTGTCCCACCCAGTCAGTGTGCCCCTTCTCCGATCAAAAGTCCTTCAGCTACCCCACTTCCTTTTCGATATTAAACAACGGGCCAGACATGAAGTCTCAGAGCCCTGTAGTTGCAGTTTAGCAACTTCGGAAATCAATTCCCATCAATTCTCTCACCTTGAGAGATTTCTCACAGGCTTGACAACCTGCCTCTTCAATATCCCACAGGCCTGCCAACCCACTTCTTTAGTCCAGATCCCAAGCTAACCAAGTACAAAAACATGTAGGGGTATAGATACAGGTTCAGGTACAGTGACAGGAAATTACAAAGGAAAACTAACTGAGTGAGAGAATGCTCATGGAAAGATTGAATGGATGACTGAATGATTGCATGAATGGATGAATGGTGCCAAAAATGAACTAAGTCCAAACTATATGTATGCATGTCCCCAACTTGACACTTGTCATGTTGGGAGATACTTTGGCCCACTTTTCCCCATCATTAGAACTTAGGATAAAATAATTATCCATACTTTATACTTTAAGGAATATTAATATAATATTCCTTTTTGGCTTAAGCTCCCTAGCTTAGCCCATTTTACTTAACTTTTAGCCCCCACCCTTTCCCTAACTAGTGGACTTTAGTCCCCCATACTCTTTTATCCTGGTTGGTCTATGCACAAAGATGTATTTTATATTAATGATGAGACATATACAAAAATAGGATCACTGGCCTTTAACATCTAGGCTCTCTGTCCTAATCATCACATAAGTCTTATGGATTATAATAAATTTTCTCACCAGCCTATAAAACACAACATATACACAAAGACTCCCTAGCCTCAAAATCATGTGCACTTAAGTTTGTTGCATGTGATATCCTGGAATGTGCACACTTCATCATTTTAGCACGCAGTACATGTGTGCACTATACTATGGAAGGTGCATGCAAAATTATATCAACAACTCACCAACTTATATGCATTTTTTTACATTTACATTTACAATTTGGCATTAAGCGTAGGAGTATTACAATCCCTTCCCCTTATTTATGCACTGTCCTCAATGCATTATATACCGTGTACCATTCAATTCTTTAAAAATATCCAAAATTTAGCTATTGGAAGCTTGTTATCCATCTGGTGCTCTACTTTCCAGCACCAATTCTGGTATTCATATTGCAACTAGAATTCAATTACTCTATTCCATAGAGCTGCTTCAGGAAATAATTCATCTCATTGTTCCTTATTACATGCTTCAATTAAACCTCATTGAAGCAACAACTGGTTGTAGATCCATGACGTTCCACCCATCCTTAGATCTCACTACTGATAAACTCTCAGTAGCGTACCGCCCCCGAGCAGGGGCTATGACTCCATCAGGGCAATGGATTCCCAAGATAACCACAACCCACAATCAACATCAACATAGTCTAGGCCAAGGTACCAAAACTCAACAGCACTCCAACCAACGATCTCTCTTCCCCACATGCATGTACAACCCAAGGTAGTTTGCACCTTCACTTTCCAACAATTCATTGGCTGCTCAACTTTCCTTCTAGGGCTCCAACACAAGACAAACATGAATTATCAGAGCATCGTGGCTCTAGGAGTTCCAACTACCCTCATAGGTCTCTGGGTACCCTTCATGCCTCATACCGGGGAACCTATCTCCACACTTATCCATCCAGGGCTTCGACCTTCTCCAAGGAAACCCAAGAGAAGTGTACACACACCCAGATCCACCGGGGATCCACAAGGTAAGATTTGTTGTCTCCAATCAACATCTTCCCTAGAGCTACTCTTTGTAATCAACATTCCAACTTTAACCAATATCATCTCATCTGCATCACACACATGCAATTATCGTGAGAGAACATAAAATAATTCATTCAGGAACTCAAACTTAGTTCAAAAGGGAATTCAAATTTTCCCCAAAACATGAAATTCTATTTCATAATTCTTCTTGGTTGTTGCCATATTAGGAATGCAACCTTCATTGTGGTTTCCACAGGCACCAAATTGCATACCATTTTTCCTGCAATGCTTCATCTTGCATACATCCAACAACTTGTCAGTATTTCATGTACATCATAATTCAATTGCAACATGTACAAAAACCTTGTGCAGTGATCTTAGAATTTCCTGCACCTAACAATTCAATCACAATTACCAAACAATTTAACAAAATAGAATGACTCATCATTTTATGCATATGCATGTTCATAATTAATAACAATAAGTTTATTATTTCAATTTTCTGAACATTTTTTTTTTTTTTTTGTAGTCTCTATTCTTGTGACTACCTGGCTTGCAACTTTCCTGTTGCAATGTTTAACAGTTCCTTAAATTTTCTCAACTTCATGAGTTAGCAACATTTCAGCCATTAGTATAATTATTTCCATTAAAAAACATATATACATGCACTCACAAAATGCATTCAACGAAATACATTTTAGTATACAATTCCATCATATATGAGTGCAACTCTGCCACTTACTAGGCATGAGTGCAACTCTCAATGCCTGTTTATTCAATGCACCTTTGCATTGATTTTCAGAATGATATTTATCAAAGTCATGTATCTCACCATCCATAAATTGGAAATCTGGCCAATGTCTTGACACATCTCCACACACTTCCCAATGTCTTCACAATTACTTGGATGCCTTCCTTTTTGACCTGAACACTACACCAAGAATACAATTTTGTGGTGTTTATTAGTGTTGTAAAAAAGGTTGCAGTCCAAGTTTTATTTAAAGGTAGGAAGCTCATTGGGTATTTTTGTGGTATGCAACCTTTCTATAACCCTACCTTTCCATGTCCAACCATGTTCTGGTCTCATACATGACTAGATTTCTAGCATCATTCCTATAACAAGTTCTTATCTTTTGTTTCTTTGGTTATTTCCTCATAACCAAATTAACATGAAATGATACTATGCCAGTGTGTGCATTCAAAAGATAAAATCTTGGATAACTATAACATGCCTCTAGCCTTTACCACACCAAGTGGTAACTTAATCCTGTCAATGCACTTAAACAATACCATACAACGTATTATACAATTCAACTTGGGGAAATTCTTACCTGGATTTCCCTTTGGAAATTATGCAACATAATTTCAAAAGAGAAATACTTACCTGCATGGATGCCATTAACGAATTTAATTCTACCTGATTAGCTGATGACAATATAAGTTCTCATGCCTCTTTATCAGTCTTATAATAAACATTCCAACTTTCTATTGCTTCCTTCCATATGCAACAACATTATCGGCAACACTTGCAAACATGCAATCATTCCCACTTTATGGTTGTCCCAACAAGCCATAAAATGCTTGTTGCTATAGTAATTGCAACAACTTCTTTCTCCCTGTATCACGTTTCCTTGTTTATCGCATAAGTCTTCCATTCTTCCGGATTCCCGGGATTCCCGAATCTTCACGTGCTCTTCACTGTAACCACTGTGCATGATTATTTCTGATCTGAGCACTTTCTAGCCAAATCACTCTTGGATGCCTTTGCTTTTTTGTCCAAATACTAAACTGATATTAACCTTCAAATTTTATTTACTTCCTAGACATCTATCTCAACTCATACTTGGATGAATTATAATTCCAATCATGTTGTCTTATAGACTTTGGATCTTCAACATCCATTTATTTTTCGGACTGAATTACTTCAACTCTTTCTGGACTGAATACTTTAGTATTGAGTTTTCTTCCACCCTTCTCCACTACTTGTCAACTAGCCTCAAACTTGGCTTGCATAGCCAATATCTTATCATATTGTAGGGATGCACATATGCCTCCTTCTCTAGCTGCATATAATTAATTAAAAGCACTTAATACTGCTTTTAATTTAGCAACATAATTTCAAGTGATACTTCCACTCCCTAGAAATGTCACTCATGGCTCTATGCCACTTGAGATGGATTCTTCTCAGGCACCATCTCTTTTGCATTCAAAACCATGCATATAACCATTTTCTTCTTCATGGTTCTTTACTGACTCTCTACAGAGATTCATTTCACTTTTAAGTCTTCCTTGGCTTTGACATCTCCATGCTATTGTGGAAATATCTTCAATACTTTTTGAATGCATCAATAATCTCTACTAATATTCTTGCTTTCCCATTAGCTTGATATCTACCTCACGATTTCTTCTTCCATTATCCTAGGATGTTCATGGACTTGCAACTACATATTATGTTGATATTAATTTTCAGCATTCCACTATTATTCGGATCCCTTTGATCCAACTCCTACATGACCCAATTATATATCCAGTCATGTTTTTTTTTTTTTTGAGTAACCTTGGATAGTTAACACCAACTTCCTTCTTGAGGTACTTGATTTATCCCTTCCTTATCTGATCAGATCAACACTTGGATTTGCTTGCTGGATATTACTTTCCCCTATCTTGACCAATCTGATTTCAACCTGCCTTGCACAATCCACTTCTATCATTCCATACTGATTCCCTTCATACCATGCTTCCACTGCACACTCTGATAACCATAAGAGAAGCTTTAATCTATAATTGCATAACTAATCTCTGGATATGATGCACCCTTTATCCATATATGCATTAAGCCTCTTTCTTTATCTGATTACTATCATTCTGATAGTCAATTCCTTTTTTAATAGATCTGTCTCCAATGCATTGCTTAATTTGTATATTGGTTTCTTTGGGAGTGTTCACTAATTTATTCAGTACATGATCTATTCCTCTACCCAAATTCCATTGAATACTTGACTAACATGAGAGGACTTCCTGTAGTGGCTTCCCAAGACTTTATGGCTGCACTTAGATTCATACCTTGACATTTTGAGGTCTTGGATTTTGATCATCTTATGAAAGATTTTTGTCATAACACTCTTTCCCTAAGTACCTATGCTTATTTTTTAACTAAATTTCAACATTCTCACCCGTTAAGAACTAAAAGTTTTTAACTCTGCAAAAATGTGCAGCCAACAAAATTTGTTAGGCTAAATAATTTAACAAATTTATGAAATTATGTACAATTCTGTTCCAACAATGCATCATAATTATTTATTCTGATTTCTTGAAAATTGAATACCCAGATCAAGTTTTTGGGTGAATATTTATATTCTACTATCCAACACCTTTCCAATGCCTACTCCCATCCAGTCTTGAGCATAAAGTTATGGTTATTTGAAAATTGCCCATTAATTTTTCTGTTCACACTTCAACTTGGCGCAACTCTGCGTTGTAATTATGAATTTTCGCACCTACTCCATTGGATTTTTCATAGGATCTCAATTGGGTTTCTTCATATACATATTTTGGATAGTCTGTCCAAGTTTCACCTCTTTCTGGGTTATGGGATGCTAGTTACAACCTGCCGAAGTTCTAGGCCAATTCGTGTTTTTGGTCTGAAATGCTACAGGTACCTTCTTTTCCATCTTAAACATTTTTAACATGCTGAGAAATTTAATTCGGCTCTAGGAATGTCTTCTATGGTTCAATAATTTTCCATTGATTGCTCCTGCGCCTCAATCTAATTCCAGAGCATAAAGTTATGGCTGTTCGAAGTTAGTTGGGTCTTAAAATTTACTCTCCAATGTTTGTGTTGTAACTTCTTCATAAAAGCTCTGTTTGACGAATGATTTACACCATTAGAATTCTCTCTCCAAGATATTTTATTTGAGTTGTAGAGATAGAGTGTACCTTGGTAAGGTATACTCTATTCTCGTGGTTTTTGAGTCGCTAAAAATGATGTTAATGGCCTTAAAAATGCACTGCAAAAAGATGACGTTCAAATAATATAAAATGTCACGAAATTTCGTTGGTTTTCTGCTATTGTTCACCATCTAAATGACTTCACGTGCACAAATTTCAACCTGTACACTCATATTTAGCAGCAACACCATCACAAGGTAATACATGCTCCACGCACCTATAACCACTGTGCATGACTTATATGTCACACCAATAACTGGTGTGCATTACTTTTGTCTCGCGTGCCAATATCCACCCCGCACAGTTTTGGGTCTTGCACTAATACCTGTTGCGCACAATTTGTTTTTGTGTCATGCACCATTTTTGTGTCATGTGGTAATATTCCACGTGAATTTTACTCTAACGCTGCACCATGCCAAAGTTTAGTACTCCCCCACCACGCACCAATACTCTACGTGCACCATTAACTAAACTGTCGCGCGACAACATATACCCATATTGTGCGCGCCCCAACCAATTTCCTCTGCACTCTACCAATACTACTCACACCACGCGTGCCATTATTATGTGTGTGCACACCGCACACACCTTATTATGCATATGCACACCGCGCACCAGTATTACACATGCATCACTCAATTCGCATCGCGTAATGCTGAATTTAGCGTGCGCATCCGCATGCCAATATTTTTTCGCGCAGCGCCAAATTTTAGTGCGTGCACCTGCACACCAAAAATTTTCCACGCAGCGCCAAATTTTAGCGCGTGCACCCGTACGCCAATATTTTTCCATGTAGCACCAAATTTTAGCGCGCGCGCCCGCATGCCAATATTTTTCTGCGCGATGCCAAATTTTAGCGCGCACACCAACACACCAAAATTTTTCCGCGCAGCGCCAAATTTTAGTGCGTGCACCCGCATGCCAATATTTTTCCACCTATCATAAGCTTTTCACTGTGCATCATGCATTTTTAGTGCGCCCACTTGCGCACATTCCTTTTTATGCGCATTAATTCCTTGTGAATTCTGTTGTAGAAATTGGGGCTTTTGCTTAACTTTTTCCCAATTTTTACCATAGACATTCTGCAACTATGAAATTTGTTCAATTTTACCCCGATAAAACCAATTAAACCTCTGCAACAACAAATTACCATGGGTTGAAATTTCTGGAACAAGTTTTTCCCACACTCAATTCACGAATTGAGAATTTTAATTACTAATCTCGCTCCATCTGTCATGGCTTAACTATAGATTCAAATTTGACCAAATCCAGGTCTGAATGTGCTAGAACAGATATTAAATCAATAATACCTCACCACTTGGCCGAATTTCTCAATTTTCCCATGAATTTAACAACATTAATTGGGTTTTTTCCCAATTCCGTGCAATTTTTGTTACTTTTTACCATGGACGCTCTGCAACCTGAAATTTGGCCACTTTGGAATCAATCCTCTATGAAATGTCACTTCAACTCAACTTGCTCGGCCCATCTAGGCTCAGTGTTGAAAACTAAATCTCTGATACCATATTGTAACATCCTTGACCACCCAAGCCAGACCATGCTACTCCAGAAAACACTTTTATGCTTTGACACCACATTGTAACATCCCCAACATCCAACTGGGCTATGCCACATAAAATTTTCGAGTTGTAATGCAATTAAAAACATATACACACATAGACTCTTGCATAACTTTATATGTAAAATTTAAACAGATAAATACATACTGTAAATGAACAGATTCATACGGAAATGACAGTAA
Organism: Picea engelmannii; assembly: GCA_009831015.1. Lineage (NCBI taxonomy): Eukaryota > Viridiplantae > Streptophyta > Pinopsida > Pinales > Pinaceae > Picea > Picea engelmannii. Next base: position 109,006 of record ML800112.1, read on the forward strand.
GCATATACATGCAGCATAGACATGAAATGCCCATAAAAATAACACATAAGTAATAATGCAACATATAAATTAACACACAATTGAAACTTATATTGGTAATAATATCATCAACTGCATGCAAACCTTCCACAAACCTCCGAGCCTTAGACCACACTGCTCATCACTCTCAACAATGGGTCACCCCTGAGCAGGGACTAAACTCCACCCAGGTAAAGGGATTCATAACCAGGATGATGTATCATAGACAACATGAAAGACTCCATCATAGGTGCCAACTCAAACTAACAACCTACAATCCCTCATTCCCCACATGCCCATCCCACCCCAGGAAGTGTGCCCCTTCTCTGCTCAACAGTCCTTTGGTTTCCCCACTTCCTTTCCAGGCTTCAACAACAGGTCGGAAAGAAAGTCTCAGAGCCCTGTAGTTGTAGTTTAGCACCTTCAGAAATCAATTCCCAATAATTCTCTCACCTTGAGAGATTTCTCACAGGCCTGACAACCCACCTCTTCAATATCCCACAGGCATGACAACCCGCTTCTTCAGTCTAGCTCCCAAGAAAACTAGGTACACAAACAGGTATGGGTATGGATACAAGTTCAGGTACAATGTCAGGAAAGTACAGAGGACAATTGAGTGAGTGAGTGAATTCTCATGGAAAGATTGAATGGATGACTAAATGATTGCCTGAATGGATGAATGGCCCCCAAAATGAACTAAGTCCAAAATGTATCTATGCATGTCCCCAACTTGACACTTGTCATGTTGGGAGATACTTTGGCCCACTTGTCCCCATCCTTAGAACTTAGGATAAAATAATTATCCATACTTTATACTTTAAGGAATATTAATATAATATTCCTTTTTGGCTTAAACTCCCTAGCTTAGCCCCTTTTCCTTAACTTTTAGCTCCCATCCTTTCATCGTGGTCGGTCTACGTGCAACGATGTATTTTATATTAATGATTAGACATATACAAAAATAGGCTCACTGGCCTTTAACATCTAGGCTTTCTGTCCTAATCATCGCATAAACCTTCTAGCTTATAATAAACTGGCTCACCAACCTATAGAACACAGCATATACACAAAGTTTCCCTGGCCTCAAAATCGCACACACTTAAGTTTGTTGCGTGCGGTATCTTGGAATGTGCACACTTCATCATTTTAGCGTGCGGTACATGTGCACACTATACTATGGAAGTTGCATGCAAAATTATATCAACAACTCACCAGCTTATATGAATTTTTTTACATTTACATTTACAATTTGGGGTTCAACCTAGGGGTATTAAAAGATATCTCATAGCTCCTTGCTCCAACTCTTCCTTAGCCCTGACACAAGCAATGTGAACTTTGATATGAAGACTGACTATAGAAGAGTCTCTCTGAAAAATATGCAACACAATTTTTCTCTCCAAATATTCCTCTCCTCCTCCCTTGGAAAGCGTTCCTTATATAGGTTGATGGAGGATGCTAGGGGATGTATCTATACCTCTATAACTTAGTGAAATTTGAATCCAATACGAGTTCTTAATATCATCATGCGATATCAACAAGTCACCTAGCGTTGATATCCTCGAAACTCATCGAATCTAGAAGGATGTAGGGTGGTCATGGGCTGCCAGTGGTGCAACTAACGACCGATCACACCTTACCTATGGTGTAGCATGTGAGACTGGTCTCACCTTGCTAGGCATTCAAGGCATGAATTCCTTCAAAAACTCAGAAATCCAAGGTGGAAAAGGCATGTCTCAGTATGATGACACCAGTAGGTCCTCAATGTGTCTCTAGGGTGCAAAATAGATCTATAAGAAGCCCTTTTTGACGTATTGGAGAAGGTGGGTGATAATTCCTATAGACTCATTCTACCCCCATACATGCACATTTATTTAGTTGTGAATGTGGAGAATATGAAACTCTATGAGATTTCCATGTTGGATCAAGAAAATGAGGAGCAAGTCCTACCTACCATAGAGTACTTAGCAACAAAATCTCAGGCAAAGTTAGTAAAAGATAGAATTGTGTAGAAGAGGTACATAAATACAAGATAGGGGTAGCAATACTTTTAGTAGATTGGGTTAAAAGGAAACTTTCCAGGCAAGGAAAAATGTTACTCTAGAGAGAAGGTAGAGGAAAATTTTCTTCACCTCATTCAATAAATATTTTGGGGACCAAAATCCTCCCTAAATAGGGAGGTATGATCCAGACTAGATCATCATATAATTTTTCATCTATCTTGCTACTTTTTGGGTGGAAAAATTGGAGGAATCAAATGGTAGGGCCATTTTAGTGGCAGGTCCCAGTTTGGAAAATTAGGGTCTGGAACCTTCCAAAGCCATTTCGAGGCATTAAATGACATTTTTTAGGGTCCCAACATCCATAAGTTTTGCACACACCCTCAACATTTATCTACACACTGAGACCTTTCCAACGGTGTGAAAATCACCTCAATCAGAGCTCATATGAAAAAGTTACACCTCCCACAAGTTGACCTAATTTGTTGACCACCATGGTATGAGTGGATGCCACGCTAGCCCCCATTACGCACACATATGGGGCTAGCCATGTGTGTACTTTCAAGAATATTCTATAAGGTCCAAACCTTATCACTAATTGAGTGTTGAAGATAAAAAAATACTAACCCTAGATGGCCATCAGGCTATGTTAAATAATAGGCCACTAGAAGGAGAAAGGGTTCCTTTCTTCAACATTGTATTTGTTCCATGGTTGAGTAGAACATCTAGGAGTGGTATTTTGAGATCATAACAAAGGAGGGAAAGATTATTTAGAAACCATACATGCCACAATGTCAAAGACAACTCCACAGTGAGTTCCTCTTTATTTGTATTTGCATTTCCATAACTGAAGAAAAATAGAGCAGAGCATAGGACTCACCTTCTAGATGGGTTTTCTCACATATTGGGTTTCCCAAGATATATCTTGAATTCATTTGTGTGTGGATGGTGTGTTATTTTACACATTTTTTTTCATTTTTGTAATTCAACTATTTCATAAATTCAAGCAAAGCTAGTAATTGATTAATTTAGGATCCAAGGAAAATTAATTTGCATAGTCTAAGATTTCATAATATTATAAGATCTATTGTGATGAACTATTCCAGTTGAATATCCATGATAGTTTACAAGTCATTCAATTTTTGTGTTCTCATCATGTAAGGAGTATTGGACACCAAGGAAGCTCGAGCCTTCAAGTCAATGGCGAAATCAATGTCTCTTTTTAGTGGGAATCCCAGTATCTCTCCAAATACATCTTCAAACTCCTTTGAAACTACATAACATTCAATATTTGTAACTTTATCCTTAACTGGATCTTCCATATGTGCTACATATATCTAGAACCCTTTTCTAAATCTTCTTTTCAGCTGAAAGGCTTAAATATCTTTGATGGATATAGGCCTTGAGATACCTTGAACTGTTCTCAAGTTCCCTTCCTCATCAAGGCATGTGAAATCCTTGTTGTAGTAAACTAGGACAACATGGTGCTTGTCCAACCAATCCACACCAATCAAGCATTCATATGAACCAAGTGGTATAATGTTCAAATATGTTTAGTGTTGATTCCATTCATATCCACTGGGAAATTCCTAAAAAACTCATTGATTCTTCTCTTGGTTCAAGTGGTTTGTTGAACCAACCAAGACTTTTCATGCTTACCTCTCTTCAATTTAAATATTTTAACCATATTAGGATAATATAGCTATGACTAGCTCCAAAATCAAGCAAAATAACTATGGGTTGATTATAAATCTTACCTTCTACTTCAATCATGTAGGATTGGTAGTCTACCTGCCTATTTTCCAAGGCTACATGGATCCTTGACATGATCTTACCCACGTCTTCTACTGTATCAACTTCTTGGATGTTGTGAACAATCCTCAACCTTTCGCCTTCGTGAGGAAAATACTTGTATATGTGATCTCCTTCACAACCCCAACACACAATGAGTTGTCATCTTATCCTTTTCCCAAAAGAATGTGGCATCTGTGCCTCACTTTGTGCTAGCTTCCCTTGCTAATATGCTTGAGGGTTGTTCCCGAAGAAAGGCGGTTTATACACTTTCTTTCTCTAATCCATCTTGATTTTTTTCTTATCATCCCAAGACTTTTGAAAATATGACTTTCCTTTATTATTCTCATACAAATATTTGTCTTTCCTTATGGATTTGTCCAAAGTCTTAGGTTCATCAAACTGAATTTTATCCCTATAGAATGATTTCAATCTTCTTAGAAATATCTAAATTTGATCTTTCCCTTCCTTGATGAAACCCACACACCTCATAAGCTCCACAAATTTCATTTCATACTCTTCCATACTCATGTTTCTAAGCTTGAGTTCAAAGAACTCTTGCATATTCTTTTCATAATAATGCCTTGACAAGTATTTTTGTTGTAAATACTTTTTGAATTGCTTCCATGAGACCCTCTTCTTATCTAGATACTTAACCTTCTTCAGTTGGTCTCACCACATGGAATATTTTCCATGAAGATTATAGATTACAATCCTTTCTTCAATGTTTGAGGAATAATTGTGTAGTTTGAAACACTTTCTCAAGCCCAACAACCATGCTTCATCATCTTCACCTTTCATGTGCTCTCCATAAAATGTAGGTGGCTTGAGCTTCCTAAGCTCTCCTTGTAAACAATTCAACTCATACCTTCTCCTTTGATACTTTACATGGGACAAACATGGATTGCTCTTTGATCCTAAAAGTGAATGAACTCTTTTGTCTGAATGTATAAGTGAATGAGGATGTCTAGTAGCACTTGTTGAGAACCTAGATCCTCTATAATAATCCCTTCTAGCATGAGATATGTGTTCTGATACATGTCTTGTACTGTAATACTTATTGATTTTCCTCAGCAAATTGTTTAGACTATGTAGCAATTGAGTGTTTATTCGATTATTCTCTTCTTGAGATCTTATCATCCTTTCATTATTATCCTTGTAGCTTTGCACTTCCATTCTCAAAATCTTCATAGTTTCAACCAACTCTACTGGCTCCACTTTGCTTCTATTCCCATTGGAATATGTCTTTTCATTGCCTAAGATAATATTCAAGACTTTCACTTCTTCTTCCTAGTTGTAGGCTTCATGTGCATCCTCCATATATCTAGTCCTTATACTAAAATTGACATCTTCTTCCTATACCCTTGACTCTGCAAAATGTGCAAGCAACCATTATTGTTAGAAATTATGCATAGTCTAATTTTTTTCATTAATTAGGTTACATGCCCTTCTTCATCTTAGTTTACTACTCCAAATTATGAGCCTTCAAACATATTCTCCTTTTATTCATCTTTCCACTACCCACACTCATGCCTCATTCTAAGTTTTGACCTGAAAATTATGGCTCTATAAAATTGACCATTTTCCCCCTTTTTTGCACTTTTCTCACTGGTACAATTAATATTAGAGGTCAACTTCAACCACCACTAGAATAAAATATATTGAGAACCAAGACATTTTTTGTATTGGACACATATAGTATTCTTGATGGTAGCACACAAAAACTTTAGATTTATGATTTGATGCTCTAGTTACTTTCTACAACAATATGGAATTGCCAACTTTGTCCTTTTTGCACTTTTCCCAAACTTGGAATTTCAAACTGGCTATCTCTCAAATGGAGTAAAAATGGGAAATATTCAATAACAAAAATTTGTTTAGATTGATGAGAAGACAAAACATTTAGTAAATATTTTTTTCCATATTTGTGATATGGGGTCCCTTTTCCTCTAAAAATCTCAGAAATCCCCAAAAAGTGGCCCAAAATAGTGTTTTTTTCCATGTTTTGGCACCTCATCTCCAAACCCTTTGGAATTCATCCAAAAAATTCACTAGGTATCTTCATGCATATTTCGGTTGGACAGTTGGTTGTCATTGATGTCAACCCTTGAAGAATTCTGGTATCCCCGATGGTGTGGTTTTGGACCTAAAGTTGAATGAATAATATGGATAAAAAGGACAGTGTGAATGTAGGAAAGAAACTTATATATGGACAATACTCGTCGTGCCATTTTAAGTGATATGTGGAACACCACGTGGTTCCTCACGGATAGGGAGATATGTCCTTGTAAATTTGGAAGCCCCGAAGAGTGGACAAGAAGCCCCTAAGTTTGTTATAAGTCTTAGTCAAAGGGGTAAAGTTTTTGTAACAAGAAAACCCTAGAATCCCTAAAATAAGGAGAGGAGTTACCTAGCACAAGTATATAAGCACCCCAAGGAGTCATTCATAAGCACACTCACACACTTATTCATTGCTTATCTTTCTTGTGATCTAGTGATCTTTCTCTAAGGTTGTAGCATCATTTTCTGAAGTAGCAAAGAAGGGTTAGCAACGAAAATATCAGAGTTACAACAAAACCCTAGTTTTTGAGGTATGCGCGAGTTGCAGGCCTATGAGGGAGAGTATGTATGTGGGCTGCAGTGGGGGAAAGAGCGTATATATGTGGGATGTAGAAGGGAAAGTCACTTAAATCTGAAAAGCCAATGAAAATTTGAATAGATGTTGGTACCATGTCCCTAGAGTCTGAAAGCAAGTTCATAGGTCAACATTCTATAGGTTCAGGTCAACTACAAAAGTTTTGGTATGGTTATTAGTTTGTCTTGATGCTTATATTTTCTTATTATTTTGTGATTGCTTGAGACATTATTGGTATGGTTGGTCTTGTACTTGGATATGGTATATGCTGGTCAACTGGCTGAGTGAGAAACACTCTTATGTATGGTACATCATTGATATGGTTCTTATAGTTCACATCCTTGAGTTGCTTGTACATGGAAGAGGGTTATTCATGTTGTATGGTGATGTATGCATGAGGGGAATACATAGGCTCTTTGAGATACTTCATTGGTTATATGGTATATATTTGCATATGGTTGATGATATGGTATATGTCACATGTTGTACATAGTTGTTGATCTAGTTCTTGATTCACTATTCATTGTTGGTGTATCTTTTGGTTAATGATTGATGCATGAGATAGTATGTATATTTATATACACTTTGTGCATGGTATGGTACAAGTTTAGTTGGTTGATGAGAAAATACAGGTTGATGTGACAGTGACATAGACAATTTCAGAGACAGAGTGACAGTGACATAGACAAAGTACCAGTGACAGAGTTGTGACAATGACATAGTTGTGACAGTGACAAAGTTGTGACAGTGACAGTGGCATATTCCATGATAATTGCTCTACATTTATATTTCAGGGAAATAGGATGGGGCAAGGAAAGGTGTTTGTATCCACCTTCTGGTTTTAGTTGGAGAACCTAGGGGGTTGTAGCCTCCTTCTGGTTGGAGCTAGAGAATCAAGGAGTTGTAGCTTCCTTTAGGTTGGATCTTGAGAATAAGGGGTTGGAGCCTCCATTCAGTTGTAGCTAGAGAATCGGAAGTTGGTGCTTCTAATGAATGCATTATTTTTATATATAAGAAAATCATTCCGTGTTTTTAACCCATTTGGGTTACCACATAAATTCTGGTGTACTGTGTATCTATTGTGATGTGATGTTGTTTATGATTATACCACTGATGATATATTGAATGCTAATGATAAGATGTTGAATATTGTTGAAGAATAAACTGTGGTTAAAAGTACTATAATTTCTCATTACTGATTGAGCCCCCCCTCTCAGTAATCCAACAACTAGAATCAGAGTAGGTCCTTCAAGAAGCAATCTAACCACTAGAAGGAGATCATGGATTGTGCTAGGATTGGGGTACCATAGTTTTATAGTGAGAACTGTGCATTCTGGAGTAGAATATTGAAAACTTATATTCAATCACAAGGATTCGATGTTTGGTGATCAGTAGTAGATGGATACAAAGCACCTGCCACTCTCCCGACAAATAGAGATGGAAAGACACTTGAAGAAAATGATTCAAGGGCTAGAAATGTTATTGATAATGGTGTGAATCAAGCGATACATACCAAGATTATGCACTATGATTCCAAAAAACAAATGTGGGATAAACTGAAGACTATCTACGAAGGAGATACAAAATTTAAGGAAGCCAAACTTCATATTTTCAGAGCCAAGTTTGAACAATTGAAGATGAATGAAGATGAAAAAATAGTGTCCTACTTTATATGAGTCAACGAAATATTAAACAATATCAAAGGCTTGGCAGACGAGATAAAGGAATAGGTCGTTGTGAAAAAGGCATTAAGATCTCTACAAATGAGGTTTGATTTAAAAATCGTAGCTCTAAAAGAAAGAGTGGACCTAGATATAATAACCATGGATGAGTTGCATGTGATACTCACAACTTATGACATGAGGACATAGCAGGACAATCAAGTCACGGAGGAAGCAAAATTCAAGGCATCCAAGAACATGAAGAATAAAGACAGACAAAAGACAAAGTCATAATGTAGCTGCAATGATGATTCAAAGGAAGATGAAGAGGTGGCTAAATTTGTCAGAAGGTTAAAAAAGGGAACCTACAAATAAAAAGGTAAGCTTCCATTGATTTGTTTTAATTGTGATGGTGTTGGTCATTTTGATAAAACATGTCCTTATAAGAAAAATAAAATAAATTAAGAAGAAGATGACCCTAAAAAGAAAATTCAAAAGGGTAGAAGAAACAAAAATAAGTTTTTCAAGAAAATCCTTTGCACCAAGGAAGACAGTGCTTCATCAGACGAAGATGAAGTTAGTGATAATGATACAAAAAGAGTGCTATTCATGGAAATAGAAGACTCTAATGAAGAAGGATCCAAAGAAGAATATGAAGAGGCAAAAGTTGATTACATAGAATAATTGTTGAGTTCCATAGAAGTTATTAAAAGAGAAAAGAAGAAAAACAAGTCACTCCAGGAAGAAGTAACGAAGAAAGAAGACTCTCAGAACTCCAAAGAAGTTGAGTAGACAATCACGAAGCTAAAAATCCAGGCGTAAGAATACAAGATGATTAAATAAGCACTCAAAGAAAAGTTAGATGAAAAGGACAAGATCATTGAAAAGTTAGAAGCATATATAATCATTCTAAGAAAAGATCTTCAGAAGAAGGACATGCAACAAAACATCACAAGGATATTGGATAATATCATCAATATTAAAATACCTTACTATGACAAATGTGGATTAGTATACAATCAGACATAGACAAAGAAAGGTTCAAGCTCCAAAACAATAGAACAATAAGAATAACCAAGAAGATATGCAGAAGCTATCCGAGGTCCCTCGAAAGAAGAAGACATGAAAACTTGAGAGGAATATTACAGAGACATTGCACCACCTAGAAGAATAAAAAATCAATATCAGCAACAACCAACTATAGAAAGGCCTCAAGAAGTATAAGGATTCAGAAGAACAACACCATTCATATGATCTTCTACTCCCAGGTATCATACTATTTTTCTTGGTTCATGTTATTCATGTTATAATTTTGGGCACAAAGATGTGAATTGTAGAGCTAATACCAAGAACATATGCAATGATGAGGGTTATACAAGAAGCAATTATCCAAAAATATCTCATGAAGCATATAATAGAATCTACAACATATTTGGATCATTAAGTGATGAGGTAGAATGCTACAAGTGCAACAACTTTGGACATATGGACATAGATTGTAGACTCATTGTTCCTCCAAGGGAACCAAAGAAAAATATCAACAATCATAAGCAAGAACCACAAAGGATATAGATAAGAAAGCATGATCAATTCAATACTTAAGAATGCAATATTTCTCTACAATCTCAACACAAGAAACATGGATGGCATATTGATAGTGGATGCTCAAAGCATATGACAGGTGAAAAACACAGGTTTCTGACATTGAAGAAGGAAATAGATGGATCAATTTCATTTGGGAATGACAACTCAACCAAGATAATTGTAAAGGGCACAATCAAGCTCGGAAGTAAGGATGCCACGAAAAAAAATGTTTTACTGGTCGAAGACAAGAAACACAATATACTAAGTGTAAGTCAAATGTGTGATCAATGACACAAACTTGTGTTTGATTCAAAGAAGTGTGAGATAAGAAAAGAAAAATCAGGAAAATTGGTAGCTACAACTGTAAGGAATCCAAGCAACATATATGTTCTAAATGAAATAGGAAAGGAAATATGTTTATTAGGAAAGGACGATGGAATTTGGCTCTAGCACAAAACAATGGGTCATATAAATTTTGATAATCTTTTCAAAGTCAACAAAAAGGAAGCAGTAAGAGAAATTCCCTAGATTTTGAAGCCAACAAACATTTTATGCAAGCATTGCCTAAAGGGAAAACATACTAAAACAAAGTTCAATTCAAAGGAATACTCCACAACAAAACCACTAGAGATTGTGCATACTGATCTAGTTGGACTGATAAGAACAAAAGGATTGAAAGGTTAACAATACTTAATGCTATTATTTGATAACTACATAAGAATGACTGCAATTTTCTTTCTAAATAAGAAGTTATAGGCATTAAAAAAATTCAAGACATACAAAGAGATGGTTGAAACTGAGACAGAGTTGGAAATCAAGTGTTTGAGATCAGACAATGGAGGGTAATTTACATCAAAGGAATTTATGGAATTATTCAACGAGCATGGGATAAAGAGGCAATTCTCAGTATCCATGACACCTCAGCAAAATGGAGTTGTTGAAAGGAAGAACATAACAATACATGAAATGGTCAGAACCATGTTAATGGATTCCAAATTGAAATATGTCTTTTGGGTACAAGTAATGCATACAAAAGTTCACATTCAAAACATACTGATGCTCATAAGTAACAGTGATAAGACTCCATACGAACTATGTAAAGGAAGACCAACAAATGTAAATCACTTCAGAGTTTTTAGAAGCAAATGTTACATCAAAAGAGAAAATGGAAAACATGGAAAATTTGATTCTCGAGTTTATAAAGGCATACTGGTTGGGTACTCAAGCAAAAGGAAAGCACACAAATGTTTCAATATGAGACTCAACAAAATAGTGTAAAGCATCAATGTGACGGTTGATGAGACATATGGTCGAAAGATAAAATAAAGTAGAAAATATTCTATGGAACATGATCACAAAGAAGTTTTGAAAGAAGATGTAGTAGATGAATAAGAAGAACAACCAAAAGTAGAGCAAGAACAACATGATATTCAAGTACCTCCAAAGACACCCAACAAACGAGTGCAAAAGAATCATCTATTAGATCAAATTATTGGAAATAAATATGCAGGAGTTGAAACCAAAAGAAGAATCTGTTCACTAGAAAAACAACATCTAGCACTATTGTCTACAATTGAGCCCAACAGTTTTGAAGAAGCCAACAAATATGAACACTGGGTCAAGGCCATGGATGAAGAGTTAGATCAGATAAAGATGAATGACACATGGGAACTGGTTCCAAGACCAAAGAACAAGAATGTTATCGGTACAAAGTGGGTCTTCAGGAACAAAATGAACGAGGATGGACAGGTTACCACGAATAAAGCAAGATTGGTATGCAAATGATACTCTCAAGTTGAAGGTATAGATTTCAAAGAGACATTTTCCCAAGTTGCCAGGATGGAAGTAATCAGACTAATACTAGCTTATGCATGCTCCAAGAATATTAAAGTGCATCATATGGATGTGAAATCAACATTCCAAAATGGAGACCTAGAGGAAGAAGTCTACATTGAGCAACAATAATGATTTCAATTATCAGAAAAGGAAAGTTATGTTTGCAGATTGAAGAAGGATTTATATGGTCTAAAACAAGCCCCCGGAGCATGGTATTCGAGTCTGGATAGATATTTACAACAACAATGGTTTCGGATAAGAAATACAAACAACAATCTCTACATAAAGGTAGATCAAGACAATATATTGATTATTGAAGTCTATGTAGATGAAATTATCTTCGGAAGTGATGATGATAGGATGAATCAAAATATTTCCAAAGACATGAAACATGAGTTTGAGATGTCCTTTCTTGGTGAGATAACCTTCTTTTTGGGACTACAGATATGTCAGAGAAACAAAGGTATCTTCATCTCTCAGGAAAAGTATATCAGAGAAATGTTGAAGAAGTTTGGAATGACAGATTCCAAACCAGTTAGTACTCCTATGTAGAAAAGTTGCAAGTTAAGTAAGGATGATGGTTCCAAGGATGCATATCAGAGACAATGCATATCAATGATTGGTAGCTTACTTTATGTGACATCTTCTAGACCGGATGTGATTGTTGGAAGATTGGTTGTTGTCATTGATGTCAACCCTAGTCATGGGTTTTGAACCACAAGATTGATGAAGGTATTTGGACATGAAGGAAAATGCACATGCAGATACAACACCCATGGATGGATAGTATACATCATGTTGT
>ML800112.1:121430-178828 GCA_009831015.1 Picea engelmannii
AAGTGACATAAATGGTATAAATAAACATCATTATACATTCATTTGATACAAGTCAAATTTCAGAGGGAAGAAGAAGTAAAAGAAGGCCAGATTTCAAGGGAGGATGAAGTCTTTTGGTGATGTGTTCTAAGGTATGTTATTTTTCAGAGCATCTTACCATTTTTGCTATAACTTTTTTTCTAGAACGATTCATATGGTGAAATCGCTATGGTATTGAGAAGACATATCAAGGTACCTCTGGTAAAAATTTCATCTCTTGATTCGCTATAACTATGGAGATACACTCTGTGGAAGATAGGGTTTGTGACCAGTCCTGAAGCTACAGGTGTTCCGGGTAAAACAGTCATACCTTCTTCATACAGAATCCAAATGAAGTGGGACTACTTCCATTGTAAATATTACAGATTTTAGTTTCTTTTGTGCGAGTTGCAGAATCGGATGTGAAATATTGAGCGCGGGGCATGCTGTACAAGTTGGGTCTTCTGAAAAGACCAGAATTGAATAAAGTCTACCATTATTTCTATAATCTCTTTTTGGGGAGGATTCAAGGAGTGAAACTTGGAGGAGTTTTAGATAATACATTGAGTAATGTTATCTACAGGATCAGAGTACTCCAAGAATTCAAGAATTGTAGAAATAGAAGAAGTCTCAGGAAGCATGATCAGGTTCTATGTGATGATTGGTTGATGGTGATGATTTAATGTAAAGTTTTATTATCTCTCATATATTCTTGGGTGGAAGGAAGGGGCAAGATGGAGAGTTCAAATCTCTCTTGATATTGGAGGATTGTATCTTCCTCTTGGAGGTTTATCCCTCCCTTTACATTTGGAAGATGTAGCTACCTTTGGAAGTCATTACTTCCCTTAAACAATAACTATTGATTATTTCTCATATATTGTGCATGGTGTATTGTGGTGTATTGGTGTAACTCTTATACTATTGTTCATTTCTCATTGGATATAGTTGAATGGTTTAAGCATAAGTAGAAAACGGTTTTAAATTGTACTTGATACTGATTCACCCCCCTCTTAGTATCAACAGTGATGTAGGAAGTTGGACAGGTTGCAAGGTTTCAACAAGAACCAAAGGAATCACATGTTATGGAAGTGAAGAGGATATTCAGATATCTCAAAGGTACAAAAGATTTTGGATTATGGTATCCAAAAGGGAGGTATCTATCTCTTGTTTCCTACACTGATGCAGATTGGTCAGGTTGCATTGATGATAGAAGAAGTACAAGTGGATCAACTTTCTACTTGGGTAAGTGCCTGGTATCATGGTTAAGCAAGAAACAATCATCAATATCTTTGCTCACAACAGAGACATAATACAGTACAACAACTACATGTTGTACTCAAGTTATTTGGATGAAGTAGACTTTGAAATATATGCAATTAAAGTATGATGAGCCCATCTCAATACTTTGTGAAAACACCAACACAATCAATATTTCAAAGAATCCAGTGATGCACTCTACGATGAATCACATTCCGATCAAGTATCACTTCTTACGGGAACATGCTACAAAGAAGAACATCAAGCTAGAGTATGTCGGGACAAAGGAGCAGATTGCAGATATCTTCACCAAACTGCTTGCAAGGGAACTGTTTGAGTATCTGTGACAAAAACTTGGAGTAGTTTTTGCCCCACAATGATCCACTTAGTATCAAGAATAAATGGACAAGGGGAGAGAAACAAAATTCTTGAAGAATTTCAAGTAATGAAACTTCTTGAATGATTTTCATATATACGTTAAGGAATTACATGAGGAAGCACCATGGAGAGAAAATTTTGTAGAGTTAGTAGAGGCTTGTAGATAGGGGGAGCAACCCAAGATAAGGAGTACCCTTTTCCATTGATGTCAAAGGGGGATATATAAAGAGTAAGGAATGGAGAAATAGAGGCATGCAGTCAGAGGGAGCATGAGCATAAGGCTTTCCATGCCTAAGCATTGCCATCAATGCCAAAGGGGGAGATTGTTGGAAATTTGGTTTAGACAATTAGTTGTCATTGATTTCAACCCTTGAAGAATTATGGTAGCCCCGACAATGTGGTTTTGTTACCTGAAGTTGAATGAAGAATATGGATAGAAAGGACAATGTGAATGCATGAAAGACACTTATAGATGGATAATACTCATCGTGTTGTTTTCAGTGATATGCATAATGCCACATGGTTCCTCATAGTTAGGGAGATATGGCTTTGTAAAGTTGGAAGCCCTAAAGCATGGACAAGAAGCCCCTAGTTTGTTATAAGTCTGAGTCAAAGGGGTAAATTTGTTGTAATAAGAAAACCCTAGAAGCCCTAAAATAAGAAGAGGAGTTATCTAGCACAAGTATATAAGCACCTCAAGGAGTCATTCATAAGCACACTCACACACTTATTCATTTCTCATGTTTCTTGTGATCTAGTGATTTTTCTCTAAGGTTGTAGCGTCATTTTTTGAAGTAGCAAAGAAGGGTCGACAACAAAAATATCAGAGTTACAACAAAACCCTATTTTTTTAGGTATACGGGAGTTGCAGGCCTATGAGGGAGAGTATGTAAACATGTTGCAGTGGGGGAAAGAGCGTATATATGCATGTTGTAGAAGGGAAAGTCGCGTACATATGAAAATCTCATGAAAATTTGAATAGATGTTGGTACCGGGTCCCTAGATTCTGAAAACAAGTTCATAGGTTAGCAGTCTACATGTTCAGGTTAGATACAGAAGTTATGGTATGGTTATTAGTTTGTTTTGATGCTTAGATTTGCTTATCATGTCGTGAATGCTTGAGGAATTCTTGGTATGGTTGGTCTTGTACTTGGATATGGTATATGCTGGTTAGTTGGCTGAGTGAGCAACACTCTTATGTACGGTACAACATTGATATGGTTCTTATAGTTCATATCCTTGAGTTGCTTGTACATGGTTGAGGGTTATTCATATTGTATGGTGATGTATGCATGAGGGGCATGCATAGGCTCTTTGAGATATTTCATTGATGATATGGTACATATATGCATATGGTTGATGATATGGTATATGGCACATGTTGTACATGGTTGATGCTATAGTTCTTGATTCACTATTCATTTTTGGTGTATCTTTTGGTTCATTGTTGATGCATGAGATAGTATGTATATTGGTATACACTTGATGCATGGTATGGTACAAGTTTATTTGTTTGATGAGCATATACAGGTTGATGTGATAGTGAAAAATACAGTGACATAGAAAAAGTGATAGTGACAGAGACAGAGTGTATATGGCACATGTTGTACATGGTTGATGCTCTAGTTCTTGATTCATTATTCATCGTTGGTGTATATTTTGGTTCATTATTGATGCATGGGATAGTATGCATATTGGTATACACTTGATGCATGGTATTATACAAGTTTAGTTGGTTCATGAGAAGATACATGTTGATGTGACAGTGACAGAGACAGAGTGACAACGACAGAGACAGAGTGACAACGACAGAGGCAGAGTGACAGTGATAGAGTGATAGTGACAGAGACATAGTGATAGTGACAGAGACATAGTGACAATGACAGAGTTGTGACAGTGACAAAGACAAAGTGACAATGACAGAGTTGTGACAGTGACAGAGTTGTGAGAGTGATAGTGCCAGAGTCCATGACAATTGGTCTACATTTATATTTCAGGGCGGCTCGACAGGGCAAGGAAAGGTGGTTGTAGCCACCTTCTAGTTTTAGCCGGAGAACCTAGGGGTTGTAGCCTCCTTCTAGTTGGAGCCATAGAATCATGGAGTTGTAGCTTCCTTCAGGTTGGAACCTAAGAACAGGGGGTTGGAGCCTCCTTCCAGTTGTAGCTGGAGAATTGGATGTTGGTGCTTCTAATGAATGTATTCTTTTGATATATAAGAAAAATATTCTGTGGTTTTCTCCCGTTTGGGTTTCCAAGTCATAAATTCTGTTGTATTGTGTATCTGTTGTGATGTGACGTTGTTTATGATTATACTATTGATGATATATTGAATTCTAATGATAAGCCGCTAAATATTTTTGAAGAATAAACTGTGGTTAAAAGTACTATAATTTTTCATTACTGATTCACCCCCCCTTAGTAATTCAACAAGTCTCGTTCCTCCCTATTAAAATTTCACCTATAATAGGGCCCCTTCCACTTAGCACCACCATGTTCTTCCAATTTCTCCATTCTGCATTTTATGGAAAAATGGAGTAGAAATGGCCAATGACCCTCTCTAACACTTTTGTAGTACTCCTCATTGCATCCTTTCCCCTAAAATTTCATTTGATTTGGAGTTAATGTGGTCATCTTATGGCATGTGTCATTCTTAATGATGTGGATTACATGTGCCTATTGAAATGGTGCATGTGTCCACCTGTTGGTAGGTGAGGCAACCGTGTCATCTACCCGGCCACCAGGTGCCCTGTCACCCTCCAGGCCCCCTGCTTTTTCTTTTCCTCTTTCTCTCTCTGCTTATCGAATTCATGGTCCACCCGCACTTGTACTTTCCACCATGGGGAACAATATTGACGATTGATGTGACACTGTAAGATCGAACGACTGAGATTCCATTTTGGCTCGATAAATGATTAGAGGTTAATAACATTTCCCCGCTTTGAAATATCCGATGCTTAACATTCCTCGTGATCAACAAAGGAGACTGATTTTAGATTTGAAGGTGCTCGATCGATAGCATAGTAACTTTCCTTCTAAGTATTTGACGATGGAGGCTAATTGTGATCAATGGCCTAGATTCATTTTAGGCCATTAAGTGCTCGATTGATTACAAGGTATTTTCACCCTAAAATAAACCTCTGGACGACATGTGTCCCCCTCCAATTTTTGAAATGATGGAAAAATGGTTTCCAATACTGCCTTCTCTGCTCTGAAACCATTTGTAATACCACACATCCTCGTGGACCTTGATTCGTCGCTACCACCAATGTAACCTATCTCCATGTAGCACCACCAGGTGCCCCGACGTCATCCTATCCATCCATGTGACCTGTATGGTCCACATCATATTTCTATTATATGCCTATAATTTAAATTTTCCACCTATTTCATAATAATTTTTAATTTTTTCTCCACAAGATGTCGTGAACTCTCTAGGCTTGGCTTTCCTAAGTGATTTTCATCCCTATACCAACCAAATTTACATTTCTATGCATACCAACCTCTGGATTTAATCCGTAATTTAATATGTTTCTCCAATTTCAAAATTTTCGTAACTATTCCATTGAAGCGTTTTCTCAAACACATTGTATGCAACTTGCACTCTTTTCCAACTTCCATTGAGAAATTTTTTCAAACACTTCACAAACAATCTACAATTTTTTTCTCTAGTTTAAGCAAATTTATGACCCATATAGATCAAGTGTTGTAACATGTGCTTTGATGCCAATATATAGCATACCCAATACTCTCTTTTCACCATTGAGTGTACGCGGTACCTCTGAATTTCATGAATTTTATTTTTTGTAATATGATACTAACATATAATTATTCCCTACATATGAAACATATATGTAGTCTTAATAACATGAAATACCATGCATAATGACATAAACATACAACAATAATCTGAAACATACAAAATTATAAATATGCACAACTATTCATAAACACATAACAACAATTAAACCCATATAATTCTACATAAAGATCAGCATGTAAAAGCACATTATAAATAAAATTCATATTTAATGAAATCACCAATTGGATGCAGATCGTAGGCGTTCCACCCAACCACAAACTTTGTTGCTCCAGTTTTCTTAGCAACAGATCACCCCCGAGCCGGGGCTATGACTCCACTAGGGAAAATGCTACCTAAGCCAACTAGGTCTAACCATCAATACAAAGGTGTTTATGCCAAGGTACGAAACTCCTATAGTAATTCCGATCAACAAATCTCATTCTCCATCAACTTTCACAACCCAAAGAAGTGTACTCCCTTCTCTACTTCACAATTTCTTAGTCTGTTTCACTTCCCTTCTAGGGCTCCAATATAATTCAGCTAGGAAGTCTCAGAGTTGTGGCTCCAAGAACTCCAATTGTAATAATGGAGTTTCCAAGCACTTTCTAGGCCTCACACACTAGGAAATATGTAACGTCCCCTGCCGGGAAACACTACTACGCGGAACATTCACTTATATAGTATGCATTTAAATGAAGTTAAATGACTTAACACAGAGTAAACACATAATTTCTGCTAACATACAAAATTAATGGAATTAATAGTAATTCGTTCATTCAACGAAATACATGATAATATTACAAGCATCACAAACATGAATTTTAATTGAAATTAAACACATAATGATACTTATCTTTTAAACTGTAATACACCACCAACTACGTGCAGACCTTCCATGAACCTCCCAGCCTTAGACCACACTACTCATCATGCTCAGCAGTGGGTCACCCCCGAGCTGGGACTATGCTCCACCCAAGGCAAGGGAATCCTAGACTAGGCTAAGGTTACAGGAAAACTGTACAGAGCAACCGGAAGGATTCTCTCCAGGAGATTTATTACACCCACTACTCACAAACTCTCATTCCCCACATGCATGTTCCACCTGGGAGTATACACCTTCACAAGAACAGTCCATCGGTGCTTCACCTCCCTCTATGGGTCTCGACAACATGTCAGATCAGGAATTCTCAAAGCTTTGTAGCTGGTGCTGGACTCTCTCTGGGAGAAAACCACTTCCCAACAGACTCTCTCACCTGGAGAGAGCTACTCACAGGCCTGAAAACCCACCTCTTCTACCACGGGCCTGACAACCCGGTTCTTCAACACACTCCTCGACTCGGCTCCAACCAGGTGAGGACAACAACAACGGTTCAACACTCATTCACACAGGGATGAAAATAGCAACAATAGATGGGCATGGAACTACATGAGGCAACAACCCACGCTAAAACACCGCACAACTAAGGCGATTACTTAGGTGTCAGGTTCCTCCAAAGACATAGAATGGTTCACAGATTTCTAGTTTTCAGGATAAGTGACAAGAAAATTAAGCAGAGGTCGTTCATAAAGGTCTCATAGTTTCAGACGAAGGATTGGGAAAATTGGTTGAACGAACCCAGAATCAAACGGTTCAAATAACCGATGGAAAAATGGAGAACGAATGCAGAGACCAGACATAATTCACGATTTCAGATAGCCGATGGAATAATGGAGGATGAACGCAGAGACCAGATGAAATTCATGGTTTCAGATAGTTGATGGCAGAATGGAGGACAAACCCCCAACTCAGCTGACGCTTCATCTTTTAACCGCATGCGCCCAGGTCGACACTTGTCTTCTTGGAGATGCATGCGTTCCCTTTTGCACACATTGGAGCTGCATGTGTTGCCTCTCCCAGGACTTAGGTTAAAAACATGTTTGTCAGACAACTTTGGAATAATAATAAAATATTATTCTCAAGGACTTAAGCCCCTAAGCTTAGCCCCTCTTTCCAACCTTCAACCCCTTTTACCTTACTCACCTTGTGGAATCTTAGTCCCCCATCACTCTTTCTTCATGGTCAGTTTGCACGCAGTGATGTTTAATATTTATTAATGTTATTCATATTACATATACAAAAGAATGCTCTTGGCCTTTAAAATTTAGGCTCTCTGGCTTAATAAACACATAAGCCCACCAGCTTATCAATACTTGGCTCACCAGCCTACAAAACATGATTTACAATTCATAAACATGATTTACAACAAGGCTCATCCTTGGGGATATTACAATCCCCTCCCCTTATTTTTGCACTGCCCTCAGTGAAACTTTTACACAACATCAACAAGATTTTCAAAATCTTCAAAAAATGTGGGTATTCTGCCCACATAACATCCTCATTCTCCCATGTCGCGTCCTAAGGACCATACCAGGTCCACTAGACCTTTACAAGCCCTATGGCTCAATTCCAGAGATGTTTTCTTTTCTGGTCCAATATGCACACATGATGCACTTGCAGGACACATTCTTTCTCCACCTGAATCACATTCCAATCAATTACATTATTAACATTAGGTATATATTTCTTAAGAAATGAAACACGAAACACATTATGTATCGTCATGGATGCAGGTAATGCAAACATATATGCAACTGGATCAATCCTTTCTAGGATTTCAAATGGCCTACAAAATCTAGCTGCCAACTTGGCGCAGTTTCCTAGCTTCAGGGAACTTCTATTGGCTTTCACTTTCAGGAAAACATGCTCTCCCACTTTAAAATCTCCGTGGGTTCTTTTTTTTTTTAGCATAAATTTTCTGCCTGTCTTGGGCAACTTTCAAATTCTGCTTAATTTTTAACATTTGTTCTTCCATTTCCTTGAGAAACTTTGGGCCAACTATTGTCCTATCAGCTGGATTATCCCAACTCACTGGAGTATTGCACTTTCTACCATAAAGTGCTTTAAATGGGCTCATCTTCAATGATGCTTGATACCCATTATTGTAGGCGAATTCTACCAAATGTAGGTAGTATTCCCATTTCGATGGTTTATCCATCACATACATCTTCAGTATGTGTTCTATTACTCGATTCAACCACTCTGTCTGCCCATCTGACTCAGGATGATAGGCTGTACTAAAGTTCATATTTGTTCTGAATCCCTTGAATAACCCTTTCCAGAAATTTGAGGTAAATTTCAAGTCTCTCTTAGACACAATTGTCTTGGGAATTTCATGCAATCATGCCATTTACCTCATAAATATATCATCAACGTCCGCTGCCTTGTGAGTATTCTTTAGTGGAATGAAATGGGAAACTTTTGTAATCTTGTCCACCACCACCATGATTGAATCATGTTGCTTGCTGGTTCTGGGCAATCCTGTGATGAAATCCATTGTCACTAATTCCCACTTCCACTTAGGAATGGGTAAAGGCTGCAACAACCCTACTAAGTTCTTGTGATCAGATTTAACCTTCTGACACTCCATACATCTAGCGATATATTCAACAATCTCTTTCTTCATACCTGGCCAAAAGTAATGGCTCTTGACTGCTGCCACAATTTTCTAATATCCAGGGTGCCCAACATAAGGCACATTATGCATTTCATTCAAAATCATAAGTTTTAAGTCCTGGACATTACGTACATAAATTATGTTCTTGTACAAAAGTGTTATGTCAGTTTCCAATTTATAAATCCCCACTTTCTGTGGCATCTTACCTTGTTGTAGCTTTGCTACCAAATCCTTGTACTGCAAATATGTATTTGCAGCCTCCAAAATTTTGCTTTTAATATCAGTTCGATACATGCTAATGGCTGTAGCATGTAATTTGTGTACTCTCCTACTGAGTGCATCAACCACTTTATTCTCCTTCCCTTTGATATGCTTGATATCAAAATCGTACTCACAAAGAAACTACAACCACCTACTTTGTCTAGCATTCAAGGTTGGCTAATCAAACACATATTTCATACCGTTGTCGTCTGTTCTCAGTTCGAATCTCCTTCCCATGAGGTAATGCCTCCATTTTTTTAGAGCGTGTAATATGGCTGCCAACTCCAAATCATGAGTTGCATAGTTCCTTTTGTTCTCTTTCAAATTTCTGGATTCATAACAGATTACGAATCCATTCTAACTGAGGAATCCTCCCAGTCCTTCTTTGCATGCCTCTGTGCACACCACTAAATCTTCATTTGGGTCTACAATCCTCAGGATTGGAGCACTGGTTAACAGTTGCTTCAATTGCTGGAATCTTTTCTCACATTCCTCTGTCCACTGAAATTTCTTCTCCTTCCTTTGCAGGGAAGTGATAGGGTGAGCTATCCTCGAGAACCCTATCATAAACCTTTTGTAATAACCAACTAGACCCATAAAGGATCCGACTTCTGTCACATTCTTTGGCACTGACCATTCTCTGATGGACTCAATCTTCTCAAGATCTACAACTATCCCATCCTTCGAAATAATATGCCCCAAGTAATGGATCTGCTCCAGATAAAATGAGCACTTTCTCAACTTGGCATACATTTGGTGCTCTCTTAGCACCTGCAACACCATCCTCAGATGTTGTTCATGATCTTCCTCTGACTTGGAATGCACCATAATGTCATCCAAGAATAATATGACAAACTTGTCTAGATAGTCCCTGAATACACCATTCATCAGGCACATAAAAAAACCGGGTGCGTTTGATAGCCAAACGACACCACTGTGAACTTGTAATGACCATACCTTGTTCTAAAGGCGGTCTTGTTGATGTTTTCATCCTTTATCCTTACCTGGTGATATCTCGACCTGAGGTCTATATTCAAAAATATCGTTGCCTCCTTCAATTGATCAAAGAGGTCATCAATCCTCGGCATAGGATATTTGTTCTTTACAGTTAATTTGTTCAATTGTCTAAAATTGATATACAATCTCAACGTCCCATCCTTCTTCTTCACGAACAGGACCGAGGCACCCCAAGGTGACACACTTGGGATACATACCCCTTCTTCAGAAGCTCTTTAAGATGCAATTGCAATTCTTTAATCTCCGACATACTCATTCTGTAAGGATATTTTGACACTAGAGCTGCTCCAGTCATCAAGTTTACAGATAAGTCAATATCTCTCTTCGGGGGTAATCTGGGTACCTCCTGGAATACATCTTCAAACTCCTTTAGTACCGCATGATCTCCAATATTTGACACCTTATCCTTAGGTGTTTCCTCCACATGGGTTTCAAATAATTGACAACCTTTCCTGTAGCACTTCTTTAGCTGCATTGCTGAGATTTCTCTCATAGCAACAACTTTGGGAATTCCTTGGACTGTTTTACGATTTCCTTCTTCATCTAGGTAAGTGAATTCCTTGTTACAACAATCCAAGATGGCATGGTGCTGGTCCAACCAGTCCATCCCAATTAGACAATCATAAGAACCTAAAGGAAAAATGTTCAATTCATCCTTCATGCTCAGTCCATTCATTACCACTGGACATGACTTAACTAACTCAATGACTTTCCTCTTGGTTCATGTATCCATTTGAACTAACCAAGAATTTTCATGTTTGTTTCTCGACAATTGCAAACTTTCCACCACTCTAGGATCTATATAACTATGGCTAGCCCCTAAATCAATTGAAATAGTGAAGGGATGGTTATTGATCATACCTTCCACTTCAATCATGTGCGGTTGATATCCTACTTGCTTGTCATCCAAGGCTGTGTATATCCTTGGCATTCTACTTAACATGTCCTCAACTGTTTCATCTTGCTGAACATTGTGGACAACCCTCACTTTGCCATTTTTGTGGTTAGAATCTCTGTACTTGTGGTTCCCTTGACATCCCCAACACTAAATGGGCGTTTGTCTTGGCCTTTGTTCCCCTACATCAACCATTCTCGGCTCTCTAAATGATGGCTATCCTTGAGGACTATTTCTGAAAAAGGGTGGCTTAGTTCCCTTCTTCCTCTAATCCATCTGAAATTTCTTCTTGTCTTCCCAAGCCTTCCGGAAGGTAGGCTTCTCTCTTTGTTGCTCATATAAGCATTTCACTCTTCTTATCGTTTCTTCCATAGTCTTAGGGTCATTATACTGGATCTTGTCACCGATGGAAGGTGGAAGTCCACTAAGATACATTTGAATCTTGACAGTATCATCTTTGATGAACGAGACATACTTCAGTAATTACAAAAACCTTTGTTCATATTCATCAATGGTCATGCTGCCCAGCTTGAGTTCAAATAACTCTTTCACTTTTTTGTCGTAGTATCTTTTAGTCAAGTATTTCTTCTCAAAATACCTCTTGAATTCTTTCCAAGTGATATCTAATGTGCTGCACATGCACAAGTTGATCCCACCACATGGATGCTTTTCCTTTCAGTTGATACATCGCAACTCTTCCTTCTGCATGAGAGGAATAATTCTGCAGTTGGAAATATTTCCTCATGCCAAGAAACCATGTTTCTGCATCTTTCTCCTTCTTATGTTCCCCATTAAACGTAGGAGGCTTAATCTTGTTCATTTCGCCCTTCAGTTCATCCACTCCAGATCTCCTATGCTTTCTGGTAGGAGATGGGCTTGAACTTCTGCGTGCCTCCTTATTGGAGTGTTTCAGGGAGTGACGATGATGACTGCTAACACTTCTGGATCTCCTTTTCTTCTAAGGGATCCTGCGACTCCTAGTTTTTCTTGAGTCACTCTCCTTATCCAATTTATTTTTGATCCTTTCAAGGCTCTTCATCAAATTTAATTTAAATTCTCCCTGTTGTTCCTTAGCTTTCATAATCTTTCTGTTATCTTCTCGGTGAGTTTGGGCATCTTTCTGCAATCTTTCAATGGTTTTCATCATATGCCCTTCCTTATCTATCTCTTCTCCATGACCATTGGAGTTCGACCCTTCAACTCCAAAATGAACATCCATCCCTTTTATTTCATTCTATGAACTGGAAGCAATCCGTGCCTCTTCCATTTCTTTTGTACTCAGTGGAAATTATACTCAGTTCTGGCACTCGTTAAACTTCTGCAAACACAATGTGCAGACAACCAGAATTTGTCAAGCCATTATTCCTTAACAAATCCCACAACATTCATAAACAAATTTGATTCAAGAAAACATCTAGTTTTCATCCTTTGTGATTCTCGTTCAATCAAGAATCCCCATAGATTTCTTCTTTTAGAGCTCTGCTCTGCTAATTTTCCAGGCACTAGCCCCTTTCTCTCAGTCCCCAACCCATGCAACCATGGGTCATGACCAAGCGCTAGATCAATAAGCGCGTACTCGGGCCTTCGGCCTCAGAAATTTTCAAAGCGCAATACGCAAATCACTCAGAGTTTTGAGTTTTCGAACTCGCATAGTAGGGTGAATCAATGGTCCACGTCTACCCACCATCCAATGGCTGACACTCGCTGTGGAACCTCGGGCATCCGAGTTCCAGAACTTTGAGACTTTGGAAGATTTCACATCCGCACACCTCGAACCATTAATCTTCGAACACTCCCACGTCACCTTAGGTGACGTTATTATGTTACCTCACTTAACATTTTCCCAATTATGGGGGCGTGCAATGGTGGTTTGGAGTAACCCGCCTTTCATCCCGTAATTCTCCTGAAGCTGACATGTAACCCCTCAGTGAAATCATGGTTTGGATTGTGGGACTGCCTTGGAGAATTATCTTCCGTGCAACTTGGGTCCCTGTAATGCCTTCTGGTCGTTGATCTTGATGTATCGTGATCAACGCTACTATAGGTCCTCTGACCTTTAACTACGTTATGTAACCTCGGGCCCCACTAACCCTGCTCACATAGGATGCTACATGGTGGAATACTAACGACTGATACGTGGCCCATTCAAATGGGTGACACTCGTCATGTTCCAAATGTCATCTCAATCTTCCACGGGTTCTAAACCCACTGACATGTGGCACACATCCTATGTGTCCACGCCACCTCCAGGTGACATCATCATGACTCACCACTTCGGCTCTTCGGGCTTCGGGAGTTTCAACTCCTCTACGCTCGCTTTTGCCCGGAGAACTTTCTCTCGGAGTTCAATATCTACTGACGCGTGTCCTCCTTCATGATCAATGGATATGAGTGACTTTGTCACTTTGGGCTTCGAGAGTTTCAAACTCACAACACTTGCCTCCTCCCGAAGTACTTCCACCCGAAGTACATGATCTCTTGACGCATGTCCTTCACAGCGAACGGTTGCGATATACTTCGAGACTTCGGGAGTTTGTCACACTCCACACTTGAAATCCTCTGAAGTGAATTTTCTTTGCCTTCTTGGACACAGATCTAACAGTCAGGCTCTTTCCCTATGATCTATGGTGTAGATCTTCTTCAGAAGTTTGTGCCTCAACGCATTCCACTTCTCCTGATTGCGGAACTCCGAAAGGATTCCACGATAACCTTCTTCCACCTTCTCTGGATCCGACAGTCGTAAAGGACTCTCCTTTTTCCCAAATAGATCCTAAGGCTCCAAGACCCCAAGTGTTGAGCACTCTCTCTCTGTGGTCAAATACTACTCCGGCTGCGGTTTTAATCTACCGCTACTCCTCCTGAGCTTCGTAACACAACCAGGTAACCCCTTGGCACTCGAAAACATTCTAAGTTTCAAAATATGTTCCATCCGAACACCATTTCCACTCGAAACCTTGGGTCCAAAGACCACTTATCTGACCCATCTAGGCTCAGCATTGAAAACATGGCTCTGATACCATATTGTAGCGTCCCCGACCATCAACCCCACTGCCGAGAAACGCTACTACGTGGAACATTCACTTATATAGTATGCATTTAAATGAAGTTAAATGAATTAACACAGAGTAAACACATAATTACTACTAACATACAAAATTAATGGAATTAACAATAATTCATTCATTCAATGGAATACATGATAATATTACAAGCATCACAGACATGCATTTTAATTGAAATTAAACACATAACGATACTTATCTTTTAAACTATAATACACCACCAACTACGTGCAGACCTTCCATGAACCTCCCAGCCTTAGACCACGCTGCTCATCACGCTCAGCAGTGGGTCACCCCCGCACTGGGATTAGGCTAAGGTTACAGGAAAACTGCACAGAGCAACCAAAAGGATTCTCTCCAGGAGCCTTCTTACGCCCACTACTCATAGACTCTCATTCCCCACATGCCTATTCCACCTAGGAGTATACACCTTCAAAATCACAATCCATCGGTGCTTCACCTCCCTCTTTGAGTCTCGACAACAGGCCGGATCAGGAATTCTCAGAGCTCTGTAGCTGGTGTTGGACTCTCTCTAGGAGAAAACCACTTCCCAACAGACTCTCTCACCTGGAGAGAGATACTCACAGGCATGCAAACCTTCCTCTTCTACCACGTGCCTGACAACCCGGTTCTTCAACACATTCCTCGACTCGGCTCCAGCCAGGTGAGGAAAAAAACAACGATTCAACACTCATTCACACATGGGTGACAATAGCAACATCATATGGGCATGGCACCATAGGCGGAAACAACCCAGGCTAAAACATTGTATAGATAAGGTGATTACTCAGGTGTCGGGTTCCTTTGAAGACACATAACGGTTCATAGATTTCTGGTTTTCAGGATGCATGCCAAGAAAATTAAGCAGAAATTGTTCACAGAGGTTCACGGTTTCAGACGGAGGATCGAGAAAACTGGCAGAACGAACCCAGACTCAAACGATTTAGATAGCCGATGACAGAATGGAGGACAAATGTAGAGACCAAACGTAATTCACGGTTTCAGACAGTCCATGGAAGAATGGAGGACAAACACAGAGACCATACATAATTCACGGTTTCAGACAGTCGATGGCAGAATGGAGGATGAACCCCCAACTCAGCTAACATTTCAGCTTTTAACCGCATGCGCCTAGGTCGACACTTGTCTTCTTGGAGATGCATGCATTCCCTTTTGCACATGTTGGAGCTACATGCATTTCCTCTCCCAGGACTTAGGTTAAAAACATGTTTGTCACACAGCTTTGGGATAATAATAAAATATTATTCTCAAGGACTTAAGCCCTTAAGCTTAGACCCTCTTTCCAACCTTTCATCCCCTTTTCCCTTACCCACCCAATGGAAGATTAGTCCCTCATCACTCTTTCTTTGTGTTTGGTCTGCATGCAATGATGTTTAATCTTTATTAATGTTCTGCATATTACATATACAAAAGCAGGCTCCTGGCCTTTAACACTTAGGCTCTCTGACCTAATAAACACATAAGCCCACCAACTTATCAATACTTGGCTCACCATCCTACAAAACAAGATTTACAATTCATAAACATGATTTGCAACAGGGCTCATCCTTGGGGATATTACAAAATCCTACCCACACAATTCTCCCTATAGGGCTCCAACATTCTCCAAGTCAACCTAAGGAGAATTGACCACAAAAATCCACCAAGGATTCTCAAGGTTCACTAGACAATAGAGTTATAATGTATCTCACTAGCTCACACCCCAAGCATGAAATCCATAGGCACTAGTAACAATAGCAAAGAACGACCCATTTTCCATTGAAAACAAGGATTAAGTATACATGGCCTTAATTTTCTGTGGCACTCAAACAATCCCACTTAGGAACCTTTT
Source organism: Picea engelmannii (assembly GCA_009831015.1). Taxonomy (NCBI): domain Eukaryota; kingdom Viridiplantae; phylum Streptophyta; class Pinopsida; order Pinales; family Pinaceae; genus Picea; species Picea engelmannii. The sequence goes on from ML800112.1 coordinate 137,464, forward strand.
CCCAAACTTTATAACTTAGGATAATATGATCATATGACTTTGGCTTGGAATATTATATTATTTTTTGGCATTCTCCCCTTTTTAGGCCTCTTAGCCCCCTCACCTTTCCCTCTCGTGGATTCCTACCCCCCATACTCTTTTGTTTGACTTGGTTTGCAATAGTGATATATTTTATTAATTAGTTGCATGTACAATTTACAATGCTAGGGTCTCTAGTCTTGATCGTCATAGGCTCTTCGGACCAAAACAATCTAAGTGCTCTAACCCAAAAACCATAATGGCTCACCAACCTATATAATGTATGTACATATAAAATTACAACTCGAGGATCAAATTGGGGATATTACATATTCTCCTCTAATTCCTTATCATTTTGGGAGAAGGAGTACTATCCCTTTGGCTTGGTTCTCTCATTTACTTATTACCAACTAATAACATTTTCATAAACTTCCTCATGCTCCCATTTCTCATGAGAATATGGCCAAGATATGTTTAACAACTCATCGTGCTTCAAAAATACACCCTTGGGATCATGTTTTCTAAACTACCCTTGAGGAAACCTATACTCAATCATTGCATTAGATTTTTTTTTGCAATTTTGGAACTAGTCAATCCATAATAGCCAATGTATAAGTTATAAGAAATAAAACATTTTCTTCTGTCCTTGGTTAATGATGCATTAAAACCATGAAAAATGGTTTGATAGGCTATCTCTCTCAAGACTAACCTCTTTGGTACATGATAAGGAAAGAAGTGTGGAGGAGAAATCACTCCATAAATCCTTAGATAGGCATTCTACTCTTGCAAATACCAATTTCTAATGCTACTGAGTAAAAACATTGCATCTTCTAACAGTCTTGGAGCATGATTATAGAATAGTAACTTGTAAAGTGGTGCAAAGAAATTATCATAGATTTGTGCATAATTTGTTTTACTTGTTTTCACACAATGTATGAAAATATACATGCATTGTGCTACTTGTAATATTCTAGAATCAACATATTTGTGGAAAAAGGTTATTGGCACATATGATGTCCAATAAATATGAAAAACAAATTCAAGGTTAGGTTTCTTAGCCCTTTCCAAAGCCTTTTGCATGGAATAGGACAAAATGATTGCCCAATGAAATACAAGTTCTTTGGACAACATAATATAAATCACTAGAATCCATCCATCTTCAAAATAAATACAATTTGGTTCACTATACAGTCTACACGTCATAGCCATAACATAAATCTATGGACCTCTCAAATTAGTAAGTCCATAAACTCCATCCCCTTTTGGAAAAAATAGTTTTCCTTCAATCCACTAACCTGTCAAAAATTTCTTAACATCGTTATTCTTAAAAATCATTTTATTTGAATCCACCAACTTGCCAAAATTTTCTCAACATCATTATTTTTATGGAATTTTTCTACATATCATGTGTTCATGTGTTCCTTGGGCTCAAATAGTCTATAGTATTTTGTGTGGTCTATAGGCTGAAAAAATCCACACACTTTCCTTGATCATTGATGATAGTTATAGTATTGGTATCTGTGTGTGTAATGATCCATTCAATTACCTCTAAGCAACACAACATAAGGGTTTTGGCTGCTATGCTGTGGAGATGAGACCTTAAATTTTCAAAAACATTATCATCCACATTTCCATTAGAAGGGTTGCTTGGAGGGATTGCATCAGGGTAATCGTCTTCTTTAAATCTCCTTGAAATCTCATCCCATCCAAGAAAGGCTTGAGATCTAGTATTTGCTTCTATATCTTAAACTTGGGTTTCAAAGACTCAATTATTGGTCTAGCCATTTCAAAGATAGATGTAAAGAGATATGAGGTTTCTTCCATTTTCTTTTTGGTGTCTATGGAGTTTTCTTTATTTCAACCTTTTTCTTTGATTTGGGACTCTTATTTGGAGTGCTTTTCTTAAGAGGTATAACTTTTGTAGCATTTCAAGAGAAAAAACAATATTACCTAACCTTTTCATTTTATGTTTTAACATACTTTTTTTTATGTTTATGGTCTAAAAGACAAGACCGAATTGCAAAAGAGAGTATTTTTCCAAATTCCTATGACATTTTGACTTTGGGATTGTGATTGATTAAGAGAAGGATTTATAAATTTTACATTTCAATTACAATCAAATGTTTTGAAACCAACTCAGAAAGAAAAAATATTGTTACTTATGTGAGATTATGTTCCTTTTCTTTTTTTGAAAACAATTTCTCAAATAACACAAATTTATCAAGTTTTGAAGTGCTTACCTTTAATTCCAACAATTTCGACAAACTTACAAAGCTCCCTCATAATCCTCACTATTTTGGTTTTTGAACTTCACTTGACTAGACTTGGTGCATTTTCAAATTCCCAATTGTAATTCACAAATGCTAATGCAATCCAAAACATTCTATTGGGTTTTTAAAAAACATGGATAAGGATTACTCATGACTCTAATCACCTCAAATATCCTTTGTCAATACGATAGCTTTTGCCAATAAAATTGTGATTTGACCGTGCAACTTGAGTGGGCCTAATGGTCAAGAACATGTGTTTTCTCCCTAGAGGTCATAGGTTCAAAACTAGTGGGAGTAGAAGTTGTACATGTTTAATATTTGGTTTACTGTGATGAGGCTCGGAGCATAGGTGACCCCTGGGATAGAAGCAAATAAAGTGATTTTGAGACATCTCAACCCTTCCCAAGTCACAAGTTCTTGCTAGTACTAGCATGTAGGCTGTCAATACTAGCTACACATCATAACGATCATCATCCTTACAGAAAGAAATCAAACTTTACACTAAGTTCAAAATTTAACCTTGTAATGAATGTTCCAAGGCATTTATTATTTTATAGTAAAATTCAAAAGTTTCAATAGAAACTCTTATCAACTATTTTAAGCAGTTTCTTTGCAGTGATATATAAGAGTTTTCATCGATAAAGAATTAAAATATTTGATGCACCTCTTTATGGGAAAAATCATGATGAAATATGATTTACATTGATTTTTCAAACAAATGACAATGAATTATAAAGCTTTGATTTTGAAAATGTCAAAAAATGTGCCACAACACTATGAAGTTGTTGCGACAACTGTCAAAATTTAACCTTTTTCGGAAGGCTTATCAAAATAGCTTGCAGAGTGTAGGACGGATTTCAAAAGTTTATTTTGATGAATTTCCTACCAAACGCCACAAAGCCTTCTCTAAAACTTTAGCGATGAATTTGTTTTGTAAGGCCTTTGAACATAAAAGGTAATATTTGAAAACTACCATGAAATGTTATGGGGAAATTAAATCTTTCTCTATTGCAAAAGGTTTTCTAACTTTAACTCGGCGTAAATAAAAACATTGGACCGATGAAATCACGAGAAAGATAAACCTTTTACGGTGCATTTTGAAACTTCCTTGTGATGGTTTTTCCAACTTTCTTCTAAAGAAAGTGTGAATGAAGGCCCGCACTAAGAGAACTGTGTGGGAAAAAAAAAAAATTATGCATAAAAAGTAAAAACTTACCTTTCAACAAACCTAAAGAATTTTTTTTGAGAAAAATAACTTTGATGCAGTGAATTTGAGAACTTTCCCCACATCAAAGTTAAAAGAAAACTTTTTTTTCCATAAACAAATGTGCTTTATATTTATATTGAAAATATAAACTGATCGAATACAATAAAACTATACAAATTGATGTCAAAAAGACGAATCAATGATGGATTTTCTCCCCAAAATAACATAAATAAAAAGACCCCATCTCCATATGTCCTAATGCCTTTGCCAAAAATACTAGCAGACATCTCCAAGAGTGTTTTTAGAAAAACGGTTGTTTGTCCCACATAGAAGGAAGCAAGTGTAACATAATGCATTCAGATAATCATCCCACAAAAGAAACCGGGCAACAAAAAAGAAATCCAGAAATACTAGTAAAGGTCGAGGAACATATAGGGCCCCTCATGCTCCTCTACACACTAAAAATAGGTAAGCTTCCCTGGATCCCTATTGAGCGCCTGCTTTGAAAGACTATATGCAACTTGATTTTCATCTCTGTAATCATGTGCAAAGGATATCTTATGTAAAGAGTTGATTAATGCAGTAATTCTATCCTTCCAACAGTCCAGTGTGATGACCTGAAGACGCTCTTTTCCCCGCAGCCAATCTATAATGATCTTGGAGTCTCCCATTACATGTATCATCTATAAGGACATCCAAGTAGCCAATGAGAGAAATTCCCATGCACCAAGAAGTTTCGATCTGGTATTTGTGCCCGAACCGCAGTTAAGAAACCATTTATAACTGCATTTCTCGCTTACCCTTATGACACCACTGGCTCCACTATTTATTCCCAAAGAAGTAGTTGCTCCATCGAACCATCCAACTATACTACCCACTCCTGACTGAGAAGGCCCTGATCTATGAACAATAAATTTCAGAGCATGTATATGTTCCCTCAAGGTCATAAGAGATAGATGGATCACCTTCAGAACCGAGGGATCACTGTCTTCAAAAATCACCTGATTCTGTTCCCTCCAAATAAACCAACATATCAGAGTTGGTAAGGTTTGTACAATATAATTCATAGCTTTCCACTGCTTGAAGCAATCATTCAGATTGATTCCTGCCCAATTGCAAGAGTATTTAATGGCAGTTTTAAGATTTCTCCATACTTACACCGTAAAGGCACAATCCAAAAAGAGATGTTGGGTGGTTTCTGCATTCATCTTGCATAACAAACATATGCTTAGACCAATAAATCCTCTGCGTTGGAGGATCTCCCAAGAAAGAATTTTGTTCTCCACCAACAGCCAAATAAACAACTTTATTTTTAGAGGACAATCCCAAGCCCACATAGCCTTTCTCCAGTCTCCTATCTTAAAATTCTATTTCATATTTTCGGATGCCAAATAACTCTAGGCCCGTGATCCTCTTTCCTTTAAGATATCAACTGTGCGGAGCCAGCGAGCGACTGATACAAATGGGAGGTATTTTTCTTTTATCACGTGATGCCATAATCCATCCTTCATAAGAACCCTCTAGAGGTTGTTTTCCGCCATAACTCTGCTAAACTCGATCAAGTTCTGCAATCCCCAACCCTCATGATGATTTGGCCTAGCAATCAACTTCCAATTGAAAAGGTGTAGACTCTTCTTTTTTCGGCATCCCGACCAGAGGAAACTAAAGATAAGTTGGTGGATTTTTTGGAAGATCGAGGAAGGCAGATTTGCTAGCGCCAACCAAAAGACATGTTGGCTCTCAAGGACTGCTTTGATCAAGACCAACCACCCCCCTAGAGACAACCACCTAGAGCACCAGTGACTGATCCTCTTTTCATATTTTTCAACAAGCGAAAGCCAATCATCCAATTTGTACCTGTCGACCTTTAAAAAGAACCCGAGGTATCCAAACCCCTCAAAAAGGTCTTGTGAGTTGAAAGAAAAGAAAGTTTTCAGAGTGTCCATGACAGATTGTCTAACACCATGCTAAAGAAAAGTAGATTTTTGAGGATTGATCCGAAGACCAGAAGCATTACAAAAGAAATTCAACACCCTATTGATCTCCTTCCATTCTGCAATAGAGTTGGATGTCACGATGAGAATGTCATCTACGAACAATAGATGAAGACTCTTGATCAATCTAGAAACTTTAATACCATTCAATAGTCCATCCACTTGGCTGCATTTTAAGGCCATGCTCAATCCCTCCATAATAAGGATAAAGAGCAGCGGTGACAGTGGAAATCCTTGTCTAAGCCCCTTTCCACTGTTAAAAAAATCCGAAGGTTTTCCATCGACAAGAATCGCGAAAGATGCAGATGTAATGCACCCCATTATTCATTTGTTTGTAGGCAGCCCGAAGCCACATTGAAGTAAAACCATACTGAGGAAGTCCCAACTTATGCAATCATATGCTTTCTTTAAATCAATTTTGAGTATTAATGCCTGCAACTTTTTTTCTATAATGTTGTGGAGACACTCCTGAGCAGTCCTGATCACATCAATTATTTGCCTGCCTTTCAAGAAGCCAAATTGTTCCTCCTTAGTAACAAGATTTTCAAGAGTAATTACTTCTTCATCCGAGACCAGTCTAGGGTACAGTCTTACTGTTGCAACTTGATCCACGATCATGTTCTCAACCAATTCTTGATAGAAATAACTAAAGAAACGTTTCACTTCTTTCTTAATAGCTTCCTGCCCATGATGTATTTGCCCCTGATCATCTTTTATTTCCCACAATTTTTTTTTATTACGTCTAAAACTAGCAAAATGGTGAAAGTACTTAGTATTTCTATCTCCACACTGGATCCAAGTTGCTCTACTCTTCAATCATTAGTGAGCCTCCTCCTCCAACAACAACTTATTCCGTTCCAATTCAAGATATTTCAATCGAGATCCCCTAACAGAGTTTAAATCAACATCCTAACTTTGCTTAGTAAGATTCGCTATCTGTTCTTTTAATGATTCAAGGGCGCGGATTTAATTTTTTTTTTCTCAACTATCCACAACTTAACTCTGGCCTTTAGATTATATAGCTTCTGTGCTAGTCTTCTTTGAGCTTTGATCACACTACAACCCTGAAAAGTGCTCCATTCCACCCGAATTAAATCCCCAAATGAATCTTCATTCAAAACAACAAGATTAAATTTGAACGGGTATGCTACGGAGCTATAACCATGATCCAATTGAAATATCACAAGCGCATGATCCGAAAAATACGGATGTGCCACCCAAGATCTATACCTAGCTGAGTCAACCAAGAGCGCTTCTGATACATAAACCTTGTCCAGCCTTTTTTGGATTCCATGAGCCCTAATTCTTCCATTATGCCAGGTAGGCACTAGCTCTGCTAGCTGCACATCCACCATATGATTTTTTTAAAGAGATTTTTGAAAAAACCGGCCAAAGGATCAGATAAGGCCCCTGCTCCCCAAACTTCATCAAAGCTGGTTGTAAAATTTAAATCTCTCTCTATAATGAGGGCATCATGAACTAATAATCCCTTGGACTCCACCAGTTCCCATAACTGTCTTATGCCCGTACATGGTCCATAAGAATTTAAAAAGCATATCCTAATTTTGTTAGGTAAATGTAAACCTATCAACAATATACTGCCAACACTTAGATAAGAATGTAACTCAAAGACAATGGGATTCCAAGAAACCAATAGTCCTCCCAACTTCCCAACTAAAATGACCGTAGAAATAATCCATGTAGGGCATAGAGAAGACATAAAATGTCTGGCCTTCTCCTCATCCACTAAGGTCTCCTGTAAGAATATGATATATGGCTTAGTAATACTCATAAGTCTTCGAAACGAAGACAATTTTAGGGGGCCTCCAACCCCTCTGATATTCAGGGACAAGAGGATCATGATTTAGCCCTTGCAAGGGATTTCATGCCTCTAAGCGCCCCTATATCGTGAGTGGAACTCGAAAGTTGTTCAACAGATGAAGCATGTCCTGTTTTCTTGTGAGCATTCCATGTCTCGATAGGAGATAATTCCATCCCCAAACCCTGTGACCAGGCTAGTGCTTTCCCCTTATGGTCTCACTTACCAAATATAGAGCATCTCGGTGCATTGGAGGATTTAGTCTACTAGACTTCCCGTCCCTAATAGGTGGGGAGGGGAATAGGGTTATCTAGGTCTCTAAGTGACGGGATCAGAGAGTCTAAGACATCGTCTAGACTCAGAACAGGTTCAGGTAAAGTCTGAGAATTAAGAGGACTATCCGAACAGGGCGAGGGCAGAGTAGCTACTGGTAAAGAGGGTACTGAGACAACAACAGGAGGGGATAAAGTAACCTTATCTGACTCAGAGGTAGAGCCCCCTAATTCGAGTAGTTCCTTAACACTATTATTTATCTCATCAATAACTACATTCGCCAAGACAGAGTTTCCCAGAAAGTTGCGCTTCGATGCAGATAATTTAAAATACAAATTAGGACAGAAAGACCTTAACTTACCAATTAAGGTTCCTGATGTATTGCCCACTCAGTCTACTTCACTTCCATTAGAATAGTCACCCATCACCCTAGGTTCCTCTTCACTCATATACAAATCCAAAGAAGGATTTTCCTGTGAGACCTCAGCTTCTCCATCTCCAGCTCCAAATGAGCAGTCTCTTCATAAATGACCAATCCGACGACAAAGCGAGTAGTAAAATGGTATTCCTTGGTAGTCCAGGTGTTGGACCATAACTTGACCGCGCCATTCCACTTCCAATGAATCCATTAAACCAACTGTAACATCTATCTCAACTAAAACCCTCGCCAAACATTTATCCTGAGAGTGTAACCCAGATTCGTCCACCTTTAGAAAGAAATCGAGAAGGTTGCCTATCACAGTCAGTGTTTTTAAGTTCCATAGGTTGAGAGGTAGTCCTAGGAGTAAAACCCAAACATTTCGGTGACTGAAATAGTCCATGGCCGGGTCAAATCCCATCCTCCACCTCTTCAACATTAAACTTCCACCTTCAAAATCCCAGAAGCTATTCAGTATGAGCTCGACATCTTCTGGGCATTTAAAAAGTAGACCAAACCACCCAAATGGAAGCGTTAAGAGCTCCGGAACTTATCCAATAAGATGAATCCAATTGCAATTCATCCACTCCGCAAAAGGAAAATTTCATCTGGACTTATAGGAAAAATGCCCAACTAAAGCGCAGAGAGAGAGACAGAGTTGGCATGTTTCCTCCAAACCTACGTCCATTCCTATAACTAGTCGCCTTCTCTGCCTCTTTGGCTTCCAAAACCTTACAAATTTTTTTTGCGCGAGAGTCCTTCACCTTCAACGAATCACGATGAGTGTTTCGGGTAGAGGTATCTGGCTTGAGAAACAAGGGAGAGACCCCTGGTCCAGTCTTTGTGCCAGATTCTACTACTGAAACCCTCTGTAACTGTCCTGGACTCGCACCATTGACAGGACTATTTTGGTGAATAGTCTTTCCAACTTCAATAAAACTCAAATCCATCACCCTTGAACGATCTAACAGAGGAGGCAGTTGTGTCTTTACTGCATGTAATAATGAAGCATTTAAGTTACCCCCACCACCTAATTTACAATTCAACTCATCGATAGTGTTGAAAAGACCTGTCTGCTCCCACTCTCCCTCGTCTATTGTAACCATGAGAGCACTAACTTCAAGTGCCATAACCCCAGGCTGGCCTCCCAATCAACATCCACTATCTAGGACAAAACTAGTCAGGAAATTAGGGAACAAAGCTCCGATAACATCACCCTAAAAAAAGGGAGTTATGGCTAAATAGAATGGTGAAACCCAAAATTCCCCCTCACCAAGCTAGCGGTACTTAGTTAGTTTTCCTCCATCAGTACTCATTGACTAAGATTCTACCAAAACCCGACAGGATGGAACAACAATAAAAATCTCAAAAACTAGTCACAAACCAGTCCCAACCACCCAAAATACACCATCTAAGTCGAAACTCCATAGTAAACCCCAAGAAGCTCCATCAATAGCAAGTTACCAGTTACTAATATTAGTAATCCGCCATTGTAGATTCATAGTGAAGTTCAAAAACTTCCCTCTTAAGTTATACTTTGTTTCTCTTCCACCCCTTAAAATGATGAAAAATTTTGCAACACTAAAATGATGAAATTTTAATGGAGACACTGCAACGACCATTTTGACTTACTAGAATAAAGTTAAACTTTTGGAAATCAAAATTTTGTTCCAAAGCAATTTTTTCGAAAATGTTATAAGTATTGAAAACATTGAAATTAATCAATACGTAAAAAATGCTAATTGAAGCTGAATAGAAAGGTCAAAATGAAGAAAACACGATCAATTAAAGAGATAAAGCTTTCCTGATCAAGCATAAAGTTTCAAATTTATAAAACTGAAAGCTTAGACATAAGGATAAAAAATTCATAATGCAAATTAGGGGTACTCCAAAGTTATTTTTAAACTTCGGGTGTGTTGAGGACTTAACACAAAGTTAATAATAAAAGGACCCATTTGTAAGTGATCATTTTATCCATATTTATTCTTGATCTTCTCTCTTTTTTTCCAATTTTAGGACTAGGTCACCTTCCTTAAAATTTTGGCCCTTTTATCAAATAACAACTTCACTTTCTAGTATAATTAGGCCCTCTCATCTAGCTACTTTGTTTGATGTTGGACATGAACAATTCAATTAATTCTTCTTTTAATTTCATTTGTCTCTTCATGCATCTCCTGTCACAGCTTCATGTTTAGTACCCCTAACTAACTAGATGTAAAAAATTACTTATATACCAGATGCTAATTGAAAAGGTGAATTATCAATAGATATTTTGGTACCTACCCTATCATCCCACAAAGCATACTTAATATTGGATTCCCAATCCTTTTTATTATTTATCACAGTGTTCTTAATAATCTTCATTAAATTTTTATTTAAATGTTCACCAAACCTACTCATTTGAGGATATTATGTTGTTGAATGCCCCAAAATAATGTTATATTTATGATGTAATGCAATTAAAGCAACATAATTAAATTCCTTAGCATTATTAGTAATCGTTTTCTTAGGACACCTAAACCTTGATAATATATTTTCCTCGAGCCATTTAGTGAAAGTATCCATGGCTATCAAAATCCACCTATGTTGTCCACTATATAGAGGGTGAATCTTTCCAATAAAGTCTAATCCCCATTGCTGGAAAGGTGCTTGAAATCTGATAGGCTTAAGAGGTAAAGTTGATATTTTTTGTTTTCCAACAAATAATTAACATTCTTTGCAATATCTAACCATTTTTTTTCACCTGATAGCATAAAGAAGACTAGTAAAAACCACTTCTAGGTATCTTATGAATAGCTTAAGATGTTTCTTCCCATGTTATATGCCCATATATTAATGAGTTCTCCATTCCTTGAGGACCATGATAGCTTGGAGTGAATAAGAGGGGTTGTATCTTTTAATATATTCTAGATAGGGGAACCATTGACTGAAGGGAGCGGATCGTCTCGACTGCGAAGCCTAGGGGGGCTGTGGTATTTTGCGATGAGAGCAATCTTCCATCAATCTACTAGTCATGTGACCAAATGCCATGCTAATTTTTCTCCTAGTGCTTCATTCATTAGAGAGGGATTTTGGATGGCTAGTCCCCCTTTCTCAACTGATTGAAAAATTGTTTGCAAGTTTACTAAATGGAATTTCTTTGTATTTGTTTTTCCTCCTTCCCACAAAAATCTTCTGAAAGTCCGCAACATTTTTTCTAAAATTCTCTTGGGAGCTAGAAGGCTTGCACATTGAAAAATGGTTAAGGCTGAAATAACTAATTTTAAGAGGACAATTTTACTTACTCGATTTAGCCACCGTGCTCCCCAACTTTGGATTCATGCTGTCAATTTGTTTAGAATTTCTTGCCAAGCCTGGGAGTTGGAAGATTTGAGAAAAATATGCATCCCCAAATATTTAAAATGAGACTAATTGATGATCATTGGAAAGTCAAAGATTCTGGAGATGATATCTTGAAGATTTCCCGATAGATTCCACCCATATATTTTACTTTTTCTATTGTTGATTTTGCCTCTTGATGATTTTAAAAAGCTATCCATAATTTTTTTGAATCGTCTCGTGATAATTGTTGAGGCCACCCCTAGTAGGAGAGTATCATCAATGAATTGAGAATGATTGATTTCTTTGACTCCAAGAGTGTAACACACCCACTACGACAACCTAGATTTTTCGTCTTTTCTTCGAGGGACAGAATCCCCGAATTTCTATGGGGCCTAGCGCAAACCATCCCTTCCCTTATCCTCCTCCATGTGATCGTTGGCTATGACCACAGGCCCTACCAAAAAGGCGCTTCCAGCTTTCGCGTTTTGGGATTTTTGTGTGCAAGCTCTCCACGACTCCTTGTCCCTTGAAACGACGAAACTCAAAATGGGGTTAACGAGCTCCTTGGCTCCCATTTTTCCTACTCCATGCGACCACCTCAGTGAACACACGCTAAAACCAAATGGCACTACCGAAACTCGACTTTCGAGATTCCCGTTGCAAGGAATCCTTGTTACTTCAATCCCCGAAACTCGAAAGCCCGGTATCATCCGGATCTATGGTCCAGATCGTCGACTTGATCAACGACCCGGATTAAATCCCGACATTCTACCTTTCAGGATTCTGGTCGGGTCTTCACTCCTATTTCCACGATCTCCAGAACCCCGACGACTTTAGATCTTTGCCACGCGTCCTCTATAAATGGACGGTCTAGATTCTTTCGGGACCCGAAATGTCGATTCCCGAGTTTAGACCCTTGATTAATTGATAGCGCTTACCTCCTCCTTCTACCACATGACCTTGTCCTATGACCTAGGGCTTATCCACATAGCATGTCGGGGTTTTGTATACTGGGATTTCGCAACTTGCGAAGTTGAGGGGTCTTTCCCTCTGGTTTCCCGAATGTCGAAACGCCGAAACTTATTCACACTAAACCGGCTCATCCACAAAGCGCATCGGGGTTTCATATACTAGGATTTCATGACTTGCGAAGACGAGGAGTCTTGCCCTCTGGTTTCCCGGATGTCGAAACGCCGAAACTTATTCACACTGAACCGGCTCATCCACAGAGCGCGTCGGGGTTTTGTATACCGGGATTTCGCGACCTGTGAAGATGAGGGGTCTTGCCCTCTGGTTTCCCGGATGCCGAAACTTATTCACACTAAACCAACTCATCCATAGAGCACGTCGGGGTTTCGTATACCGGGATTTCATGACTTGCGAAGACGAGGGGTCTTTCCCTCTGGTTTCTTGGATGCTGAAACGCCGAAATTTATTCACACTAAACCGATGGTCCAGATCACTCATGGATCAACGACCATGATCACGTCGCGATTTCGCGAATTGTGAGTTTGTGCGGTCTTACCCTTTGACCACTCCAAGTTGCAAGTTAGCGAAAGGATACCCAACTGCCACATGTCCTGTGTCGATGGAAGGTTCTAAATACTTCGAGACTTTCAGGACTTCGTCAAGTCCACTCTCATGCCTATGCAAGGGTTAAGATCGATGATCAATAGAGCTCCGACAGATCCTTGGATCTACGGTCCTAGATCCGATCGCTACTTGCAAAGGCTGAAGGGTTTGAGGTATTAACGCTTGCGCTCCTCCTCTAGATCCATCGGTCTTGACAAATCTGGGGTATTTCTGAAAGGATTCCGACCGTTCATCTACCAAACGATGGGGTATTCTCTTTCGGTAATTGGACTCGCTATCCTTTCTGATCTTGATTCACGAGATTCAACCTCTCAGGGCTTTGAACTCCCATGACTTCGAAACCTGAGAGAACTACTCTTTCTTGTTCAAGGTTTCCAGACCCAGGTCATCTGGACCTTCAAATGATTCTTGGGTAATTATCCCTAGGCTTGGTGACCTGACTGAGATGCCTTCCTAATTCGTCGAGCTATGAACTCTATGACCGGGGTAAAGTAAAATCGTGGATTTTCTATAACGGTAGTCTTTTCAAGGAACTCACTCAAACTCTGAAATGTGAGGAAACTCCCCGGAAAAAGGTGCCTCCGGGAAATTACACTAGGACAGAGCGCAAGTCAAGTAGATGCGACAATTCTCAAGAGAACAGACTCGTATTCTGAACTTATTCATTCTATACATAAACCGATTATGGTCATATATAAGTATAAGCATGCATCCATTACTCCCAATCAAAACACAAGGCAATCACTTCTATATAGAAACCATTTATGAGTGTATAAACATGAGCATGCATCCAGGGTATTCAATTCAAAATACAAGACATAAACACTTATCAGAAACACCAGGCGTGACGCGACTTCTAAGAGGGGTGCTTGTTTCCACCCAACCATAGGCTCAGTGACTTCAAACGGATTTACCACTAGCCACCCCCGAGCTAGACCATGATGCTTGAGATTCAGTCTCCTACTTCTAGCTCAACGAAAGTCAAGGACAAAGGTTACTCTCCTCCTCCTTTGTTCAGAACTCCCTGTATTTCCAGAGTTCCTCCCGATTCTCTTCTGTGATCTCTATCATGCATGTTCTGCCCGGGTTCTCTTCCCCACACTTCCTTTCTTCCCTTTTCTGTAAGATTGCATGTGGCGCGAATTCCCCCATCCATGGTCAGGTCTGAGAGTTTCTATGGATGGTCGGTTCACCCCCATCCCCTCATTAACTCTTAAGGAGCCTCCCCACCTACCATCCTGACGGGTAATTCATTCCAGGGTCAGAGAGTTGCTTTTGGCCTTTGAGCAAGTAAAACCAGTACGGTATTGGTTCGGTGGAAGTTAACGCAACCATTCTAGGTCCCTTCCACCACCTCTCATTAGCCATCATGGTCTCTTTTAGCACATTCGATCCCAACAATCATGCAACTCATATTCATAACATAATTTACATTCATCGACCTTTTATACAAAGGTCCGTCAAATTAAACATTCACATCTTTGAGTTTGCCATAGTTCTTGGCTAATATAGTTATTTTTATAGACTGGGGGAAGGGTGTTAAAATTCCCTCCCCCTTAAAGGAACATCATCCTCGATGTTCTATCTATCAATATGACGTGTATGTACAGAAGCAAACAAAATCGGACATGCTTGTTTCATGGCATCTTCCATTTCCCACGTAGCCTCATCTGGGCCAAAATGTTTCTAGTGCACCTTGACCTGTGCAATGGTTCGGTTCCTGAGTGGGGTTTCCTTTCTGTCCAGTATGCATTGAGGTTTTGGTAGGTATTCTCCCTCTAGTTCCACCTGGATCATAGACCAGTCAATTATATGATTAGAATCATGTACATATTTCTTCAATAATGAAACATGGAAAACATTATGTGATTTTACTGTGGGAGGAAGTGCTAGCCTATAGGCTACAGGTCCCACTCTATCTAGAACTTCAAAGGGTCCACAATACCGAGGTGTCAACTTGGCACAAGCTCCCATCCTCAGGGAACTCTTCCTGGGCCTAACTCTGAGATATATGTGGTCTCTCGTCTTGAATTCTCTTGGAGTTCTCTTTCGGTCAGCGTAACTTTTCTGTCTGTTCTGAGCGACCTTTAGATTTTGTTTTATCTGAGTCACTTGTTGTTCCATTTCTTTCAACATGTCGGGTCCAATAGTAATTATGTTCACGGGATTACTCCAACTGACTGGAGTGTTTCACAGTCTACCATAGAGGACTTCGAAATGGCTCATCTTCAGGGATTCTTGGTAGCCATTGTTGTAGGCGAATTCCACTAGTGGTAGGTAATCTTCCCACTTTTTGGGTTGATGCATTGCATGCATCCTTAGCATGTATTCTAATATTTGGTTCACTCTTTCTGTATGTCCATCGGTTTGAAGATGATAGGTTGTGCTAAACAATAATTTGGTCTCCAGACCAACCATCAAGGATATCCAAAAGTTGGAAGTAAATTTCGTGTCTCTGTCAGACACGATCTCTTTAGGCATACCATGTAGTATGAATATCTCCTTCATGAATATGTTGGCGATGTCTATTTCCTTGCAAGTCGACTTGATGGGGATAAAATGAATGGACTTGCTTAGTTTATCCACCACTACCATGATGGTGTCATTCTGTTTGGTCGATGTTGGTAATCCAGTGATGAAATCCATGGAAATGGTTTCCCATTTCCATTCCGGGATTGGTAGAGGTTGTAATAATCCTGCTGGGTGTTGGTGTTTTTCTTTAACCTGTTGGCATTCTATGCATTTGGCTAAGTACTCAGCTATGTCTTTCTTCAATCCAGGCCAAAGAATTGTTTCCTGGTGGCCGTGATCATCTTCTGGTATCTTGGATGACAGTATATGGTCTTTTATGTAGTTCATCCATTATGAACCTCTTCAAGACATCATAATCTGGAATATACAATCTATTTCTGTAAGTTAGTAGGCCTCCATCTATCATCTGGTAGCCTTCATACTTTATCCTTGTGGGTTCTTTCTCCAGGTACGAGGTCACGGTCTGGAAGAATGTGTTTGTTTCTTATGCATTCTTAACTCTTTCCCTGACGTTGGTGTCGCAGGTGCTCACTGCTGCCAGATGAATTGTTTTCATACTTCTGCTAAGGGCATCGACCACCTTATTTTCCTTTCCCTTGATATGTTTGATTTTGAAATAAAACTCACTAAGAAGGGTCATCCACCTAGCTTGTCTAGCATTGAGTTTTGGTTGGTCAAACAGATGTCATAATCCACAGTCGTCTGTCATGAGTACGAATTTCCTTCCCATGAGGTAATACCTCCACATTTTCAAGGCATGCACTATGGCGACCAGCTCTAGATCATGGGTCACATAGTTGGCTTCGTGCTCATTCAATTTTTGGGATTCATAGCAGACTACACTTCCCTCTTGCATAAGGACTCCCCTGAGCTCTTCCTTAAATGCATCTGTGCACATGAGGAATTCATTTTTGGGATCAACGATCTTCAGCACGGATGCATGGGTCAGAAGGTGTTTCAGGGATTGAAATCTTTCTTCACATTATTGTGTCCACGTGAATTTAGCTCCCTTCTTCTGGAGGGCAATGATTGGACAACCAATCTTGGAGAATCCTTTTATAAATATCCTATAGTATCCTGCTAAGCCCATAAAGGATCTGATATCCGAAACGTTCTTTGGGGTAGGCCATTCCATGATAGACCGGATCTTGTCAGGGTCTACTGCTACTCCTTTTTCAGATATGACATGGCCCAAGTAATGTATTTACTTTTTGAAAAAGTCGCACTTGCTAAATTTGGCATAGAGTTGATGTTCTCTTAGCACTTGAAGCACAAGTCTAATATGTTCCTCATGTTCCTCTCTATTCTTGGAGTAAATTAATATATCGTCAATAAAAACTAGTACAAATTTGTCTAGGAATTTGCTGAGTACATTGTTCATCAAGCACATAAAAGTGGTAGGGGCATTGGTTAATCCAAATGGTACTACCACAAACTCATAGTGACCATATCTCGTCCTGAAGGCAGTTTTGTGGATGTCTTCACCCTTGATTCGAAATTGACGGTATCCAGATCTCAAGTCAATCTTTGAGAATATGGAAGCACCTCCCAATTGATCGAACAGGTCATCAATTCAGGGTAAAGGGTACTTGTTCTTTATGGTTACCTTATTGAGCTGTCTATAATCTATGCACAGTCGAAGGGTACCATATTTCTTCTTCACAAACATAACTGGTGCTCCCCATGGGGAAATGCTGGGCCGGATATAGCCTTTGTCCATCATTTCTTTTAGTTGTAATTTAAGCTCAACTAGCTCGGGTGTGCTCATCCTATAGGGTGTCCTAGACACAGGCACTACTCCTGGTGCAAGTTCTATCGAGAAGTCAATGTCCCTTCTCGGAGGTAAACCCGATACCTCTTCTGGAAACACATATCTATATTCTCTTAGTGTGGGGTGGTATTCGAGGCTTGGTTTGTCATCTTCAACTGATTCCAACACCTATATCACATATAGTGGACATCCCTTTCTGCAATACTTTCTCATTTGAAGGGCTGATATTTGTCTCACCGAGACAGGTTTTTGGATCCCTTGAAGGGTTATCCTTCTTCCTTCTTCACTTACACATTCTAAGGTTTTATGGTAACAGTCCAGTCTGGATTTATATGTGGCTAGCCAGTCCATACCAATCAATAGGTCATACGATTCTAGGGGTAGTATGTTAAGGGTTGCTTGGGTGGGGAATTCACCCATAGTGAATTGGCAAGCTGGTATGACCTCCACTACCTTTCTTTTGGTGCTAGTGGACTGTACCAACCATGGCTTGGCATGTTTATGTGGCTGTAATTTACACTTATCAACAACCTTAGGAGCTATATAACTCAAATTTGAACCAGGGTCAATTAGAATAGACACTAGATGGTTGGTGATCATACCTTGCATCTCCACCACTGGAGCTTGGTGGTCAGCTTGTTTATTATCCATGGTTGCATAAATTTGTGGCATACTCCTAGCCACGTCATTGACGGTGGTATCTTCTTGAACATTGTAAATTCTCAAACTGTTCTATTGCCGGTGCGGGCAGTCCCTCAGTAGATGTTCTTCTCCACAAACCCAACATTTCAAGGGTTCTCTCTTTGGGTTATCAATCTTTCCTGGGGTAGATCCAAAAGGTTTATTTCCGCTCTGGGAGGGGAAATTCTTCTAGTGTACACTTCGAGTTGGGAAGCTCATCCTTAATTCCTTTTTATAGTTTTTAAATCTTGGGGATTTAAACCCCTTTTTCTGGAATCCTGAACTATTCTTCTGCTTCCAGTCTTCGCGAGGTTCTGTCCGATGCCCAAGCTATTCATAACAATATCTTGCCTTTCGGATAGTGTCTTCTAGGGTCTTTGGCTTGTCAAACTCAATCTTGTTCTGATAGTCCTTAGGTAGTCCACTGATGAATCGTTGCACCTTTGCCTTTTATGCTTTTATATAGGGTACGTACCTCAACAACTCGAGGAATCTGATGACATATTCCTCTATGGTGAGTTGCCCCAGCTTGACTTCATAGAATTATTTAGTCTTTTCATCGAAATACTTTTCCGACAGATACTTCTTCCTGAAGTATTTCTCAAACCGTTCCCAAGATAGGTCTTCTTCGTGAATCCATTTTACGTTCTTAAGGTCTTCCCACCAAATGGAAGCCTTCCCATTCAGGTTGAAAGTGGCTACTCGGGCCTTCAAGTTTTCTAAGAAGTCATGGACTCTGAAATACTTCTTTAGTCCAAGCAGCCAGGCATCCGCTTACTCTCCCTTCTTTATTTCATCATCGAAAGAGGATGGTTTGGCCTTCTTGAATTCTTCGAGATTATGATTTTTGGAATGATTTCGCTTCTTCCGTTTTCTTCGGGAATAAGAACTAGTTCTGCTACTAGAAGATTCCTCTGAATCACCAGTTTCCTTTCCAAAGGAATCATCAGATGCTTATCCCTTATATCTGGGGTGGACCTTTCTTGAGGTTCTCTTCCCAGTGTGGCCACTTAAAAGACCAAGTTTTTGTATCTCAGGTGGACTTTGACTTTTCTTTGTCTGTCGTTGGTCCGCATGACTGGTGTTAGGTCCATGCTGTAATTGTCTTTGTATGTCGGATAAACTCTGCAGCAAGACTGCATTAATTTCCGTTTGCTTCTCTTGCTCTTTTATCAACCTCTCGTTGTCGGTCTTGTAGCTCTGTAGTTCGACCATGAGGCTTCTCACAGTCTCATCTAGATCTGGAGGGGTCTCTACCGCTCTCCTTTTGTCAGACTCTTCGTCTCTATTGTGGGAGCCATCCCCCACTTCATGGTGCGTCACCATTCTATGCGTCTGTAGTTTCCTGCGGTTGATCATCCGCTTGTTTTGTAGGAAAAAAACTTGTTGTTAGTCAACATTATATTCATTCATAATCAACGCATAATTCATATTTTTCAAATGCATACACACAATAAGAATTTTCATTCTTGACTTCGACTTTTGATAAAGGAGGTTAGGATAGAGAGTTACTCCTTTTAAGAGTACTTCAAATGGATTTTTTTGCGCAACTCGTTCATGAGCCCAAGAAGGCCAGTGTTGTAACCATGCTCTGATACCAATTTGTAACACACCCACTACGACAACCTATATTTTTTGTCTTTTCTTCAAGGGACAGAATCCAAGAATTTCTATGGGGTCTAGCGTAGACCATCCCTTCCCTTATCCTCCTCCATGTGATCGTTGGCTATGACCACAGGCCTTACCAAAAAGGCGCTTCCATATTTCGTGTTTCGGGATTTCTGTGTGCGAGCTCTCCCCGGCTCCCTGTCCCTTGAAATGCCGAAACCCAAAATGGGGTTAACGAGCTCCTTGGCTCCCCTTTCTCCTACTCCATATGACCACCTCAGTGAACACACGCTAACACCAAATGGCGCTACCAGAACTCGACTTTCGAGATTCCTGTTGCAAGGAACCCTTGTTCCTTCAATCCCCGAAACCCGAAAGCCCGGTATCATCCAGATCTACGGTCCAGATCGTCGACTTGATCAATGGCCTAGATTAAATCCCGGAATTCTACCTTTTGGGATTCTAGCGAGGTCTTCACTCCTATTTCCCTAATCTCCAGAACCTCGACAGCTTTAGATCTTCGCCACGTGTCCTCTACAAATGGACAGTCCAGATTCTTTTGGGACCCGAAATGTCAATTCCCGAGTTTAGACCCTTGATTAATTGATAGCGCCTACCTCCTCCTTCTACCACATGACCCTATCCTATGACCTAGGGCTCATCCACAGAGCACGTCGAGGTTTCGTATACCGATATTTCATGACTTGCGAAGTCAAGGGGTCTTTCCCTCTGGTTTCTCGGATGTCAAAACGTTGAAACTTATTCACACTAAACCGGCTCATCCACAGAGCGCGTCGGGGTTTCGTATACCAGGATTTCGTGACTTGCGAAGATGAGGGGTCTTGCCCTCTGGTTTCCCGAATCCCAAAATGTCGAAACTTATTCACACTAAACCGACTCATCCACAGAGTGCGTTGGGGTTTCGTATATCGGGATTTCGCGACTTGCGAAGACAAGGGGTCTTGCCCTCTGGTTTCCTGGATGCCGAAACGACGAAAGTTATTCACACTAAACCAATGGTCCAGATCACTCATGGATCAACGACCATGATCACGTCACGATTTCGTGAATTGTGAGTTGGTGCAGTCTTACCCTTTGACCACTCCAAGTCATGAGTCAGCGAAAGGTTACCCAACTACCACATGTCCTGTGCCGATGGACAGTTCCAAATAGTTCGGGACTTTCAGGACTTCGTCAAGTCCACTCTTCTTCCTTTGCAAGGGTTAAGATTGACGGACAATAGAGCTCCAATAGATCCTTGGATCTACAGTCCTGGATCCCATCGCTACTTGCGAAGGCTGAAGGGGTCAAGATATTAACGCCTATGCTCCTCCTCTAGATCCATCGGTCTTGACACATTTGGGGTATTTCCGAAAGGATTATGATTGTTTTTCTACCAAACGATGGGGTATTCTCTTTTGGTAATTGGACTCGCTATCCTTTCTGAGCTTGATTCACAAGATTCAACCTCTCGGGGCTTCGAACTCCCATGACTTCGAAACCTGAGAGAACTTGATGCAGGAGCATCGTAAGCAGCTAGCCAAGCAAGCAACGTAAACGGCAGAAGACAGCTGGAAGACCTCCAACGCACGTTTTTGAAATGTTTTTGAAGCATTAATGTAATGGTTAAAGGGAAGCGTACTTGCATATTGTAAACAGATCATGAGCGATTCGCTCTCATCTGTAGAAGGTAGAGGCATTTATGCATAGTTAATGAAAGTAGGTAGGTTTGAATTAGAGATTAGACAGTTTAGAAGAACAGAAGGGAAAACGGATATAGACACCCTCGTCTTTGTATTATGACATTCATTAGACCATTGTAACATTAGCATAGAGTAGAAAAAGAAGAACGTTGTAGCAGAAAGTTGTAGAGAAGAACCAATGTACAGAGGCTTTGAATTAATATATGAAGCTTGAATCAGAGTCATGGTGTTATGATGTTTTTTGTGTATACATGCTGAATGGTATGTTGATAGTTATTTTATTCTCTCTGTTATACATTTGATTTAATACTGTGTTGAATGTATGATTTTATATTAAATGTTTGAAGTCTGAGAGAAGAAAGAGAATGAGTTTCAATTGTTTCTCTTCCTAAGAGAGAATTTCCTACAAGGAGCACAGTGAAACGTCCGCAAGGAGTGCGTTGAAAAAGGTTCAGAGTTTATCTCTAAAAGCTCAGGAGGGATACCATTGTTCTCATTCCAGTAGAAGTGTAAGTGAAGCACAGGAGTCGTGCAAGACGTGCGCAGTCTAGCTGAGTACTTAGAAGTTATTAACTAAGGGGGAAGAGAGAAAGACTGTTATCGCAGAAGGTGCATAGAGTCGAGAGTTCAAGTACGTAGAATTATTTGAACGTCTATCGCAAGGAGTGTGAGCAGAGGCCCTTTTTCGAGGCTTGAATTTACCAAAGAAATCTCAGAAGGGGTAGCGCCTTTGAAGTGTTCGAAGGAAGGTAGGAAGCAGAATCTTCGTGCAGAAGGTTAAGTTATGGTGAAGGAACATTGGTTCATTCCATAGATATTCTTGAGGGAAGAATCGAATGGTCGAAAATTCTTTGTGGAGAACTCACGAAATAGAGAGGACCGTAGGATCCAGGAGAGCTGCGGGGAAGTTAAGCGTTGGATGAATCCATCCTTCGAGAGGTAGGATCCAATGTGGACTGTTGATCGCGACTGTTGGACCATCGAGATCATTTCTAAATTTCAGGGTTTATAAGTCCGAAGTGTGGACGAAGCCCTTGGTCGCTCGAACTCCCGAAGCGGGAATTGGGTTATCGTGTGTGAAGGCGAGAAGCAGAATTTTCGGCGTTTCGAAATTTCAGAGTTCGGCATTTCAGGGGTCCTGATGACAAGGAGTCGGGCATAGTAGAGCATAAATCCTGAAGTCATGATTTGCGACAGAACTTGATGTGAATTTCAAGATTTCGGTAATCCGGGATTTGGAATACCGGAAGTCCTGATGACAAGGAGCCAGGGGCATTTGTATTGAAAAACCCAGAGTTGCGAAACCCAAAAAATCCTTGAAGTGACATTTCGGCATTTCGGGGATCGGGGTTTTGGCATGCCCGTTGACAAGGATTCGGGACACTTCACATCATAAATCCCAAATTTGCGAAACACGAAATATCTGTGAAGGCGCGTTTCGACATTTCGGTGTTTCGGAGTTCGGGAATTCAGGATTTGTGGTGACAAGTGTTTTGGGATCGAGAGTTTTGAATTCTCGGTACTCGTAAGCCCAAAATAACATGATTTGTTGGATCTTAAGGAAGGCTATCAGCCGTTGATTCCATAGAAGGCTTCGCTTCAGAATTCGGGGTTTCGAAGTGATAGGGGAACGACAGTCGAAGACTGATTCAAGTTCCGAAAGCTGGGAAAGGTGACAGGTGGCAGGAATCCACGTCAGAGACAGAGGACAACTGAGAGGATAGGTGGCAAGTTTTATTCAATAGTCGGAGTCAGACTCCATTGACTGTTTCTGGGTTCGAGGGTTGGAGACTCAGGAAACCTCATGTCAGGATTTGCGAAGTCCGAAACCCCGAAAAAAAAAAAAGCGAAAAACCCATTGAGGAGCCAAAAATTGATGAACGTGTTGGGATTCAACAATTCGACACTTTAGGAGACAAGAGATTGGGGTTCCCTATTCTAGAATTCCTGAAATTGCGAAATGCGATAAAGAAGCAGAGGAGGACGTGGCCAAAGACTTCGGCATTTCAGCATTTCAGGTTTCGGCAGGTGGAAGGGCCGAGAACCTTGACAACAGGGATCGCGAAATCGCGAAACCCAAAGTCCTTTGTGGCTTGAACAAAAGGGTTTATTAACCCTCAGTGTGGTTGTAGTGAAGATCCTGAGCGGATCTCGGCCTAAGGGCAGGGGGTCTGCGTCAGAACTACTCTTTCTTGTACAGGGTTTCCAGACCCAGGTCATCTGGACCTTCAGATGATTCTTAGGTAATTATCCTTAGGCTTGGTGACCTAACTGAGATGCCTTCCTAATTCGTCGAGCTATGAACTCTATGACCGGGGTAAAGTAAACTCGTGGGTTTGTTATAACGGTAGTCTTTTCAAGGAACTCACTCCGACTCTGAAATGTGAGGAAACACCCCGGAAAAAGGTGCCTCTGGGAAATTAAATCAGGACAGAGTGCGAGTCAAGTAGATGGGACAATTCTCAAGAGAACGGACTCGTATTCTGAACTTATTCATTCTATACATAAACCGATTATGGTCATATATAAGTATAAGCATGCATCCATTACTCCCAATCAAAACACAAGGCAATCACTTCTATATAGAAACCATTTATGAGTGTATAAACATGAGCATGCATCCAGGGTATTCAATTCAAAATACAAGACATAAACACTTATCAGAAACACCAGGCGTGACGCGACTGCTGAGAGGGGTGTTCCTTTCCACCCAACCGTAGGCTCAGTGACTCCAAACGGATTTACCACTAGCCACCCCCGAGCTAGACCACGACACTTGAGATTCAGTTTCCTACTTCCAGCTCAACGGAAGTCAAGGACGAAGGTTACTCTCCTCCTCCTCTGTTCAGAACTCCCTATATTTCTAGAGTTCCTCCCATTTCTCTTATGTGATCCCTATCACGTGTGTTCTCCCCTGGTTCTCTTCCCCACACTTCCTTTATTGCCTTTTCTGCAAGATTGCATGTGGCATGAATTCCCCTGTCCATGGTCAGGTCTGAGAGTTTCTACGGATGGGTGGTTCACCCCCATCCCCTCATTAACTCTTAAGGAGCCTCCCCACCTACCATCCTGACAGGTAATTCATTCCAGGGTCAGAGAGTTGCTTTTGGTCTTTGAGCAAGTAAAAACCAGTACGATATTGATTCGGTAGAAGTTAACGCAACCATTCCAAGTCCCTTCCACCATCTCTCATTAGCCATCGTGGTCTCTTTTAGCACATCCTCTCCCAGCAGTCCTGCAACTCATATTCATAACATAATTTACATTCATCGACCTTTTATACAAAGGTCCGTCAAATTAAACATTCACATCTTTGAGTTTGCCATAGTTCTTGGCCAATATAGTTATTTTTACAGACTGTGAGAAACAGGGTGTTACAACGAGCAATTTGGATGTTAGGGAGTCGCCCCATTGTACATTATGGTTCTAATTTTCGACTGCGGGAGTCATCCATTGAAATATAAAGAGATGGGGAAAGAGGGTAGCATTGCCTAAGGCCCCTACTTGATTTGAAAAAGTGTGTTGGTTGGCCATTTATCATAGGTGAAATCTAAGGGGTTCTTATGCAGGCTCTAATCCATTCTATGAATTCTTTTGAGAAGCCATATTTTTGAGAATTGAAAAGAGGAATGAATGCTTAACTCGGTCAAAGGTGTTTTCCATATCTAATTTTATCACCATACCTTTATCTTTACGAATTTTGCTAGAGTGAACTGCTTCTTGTACCAGGATTATATTCTCTGTGATTTGCTTGTTTTCCATGAAACCACCCTGGTTTTCTGAAATAGGCTTGGGAAAAAGTGGTTTAAGGTGAGTGACAATAATTTTTGTCAAAATTTTATAAGTAGTATTGCAAAGGGAGATGGGGCAGAATCTAGAGAAATTGGAGGGGTTAGTTTCTTTGGGGATAAGGTCCAAGAATGTTGAGTTGGTTGCACCCACCACTTTTTTTTTCTCAGAGTGTAGTTAAGCATTCTCTTTAGGTCAAATTTTATTATATCCCAGAAATGTTTGAAGAACTGAGCGGAGAAGCCATCAGGACCTGGAGCTTTCTATTGTTCTAGACCCCATAGAGCCTGGGAAATTTATTCTTCCATGATCTCTTTTGTAAGAGAGTTGTTTTCTTGTGTTTTTATAATGTGTGGGAAATTCTCTAGCATTTCCTATTCAATGATTTCATCTTCCTCTATGTTATTTTGAGAATATTGTTTTTCAAAGTGTTGGACCACAACCTCCTTTTTTTGGTCGAAATTTTCTAGCATATGCCCTGATTCAGTTTGGATTTTTGAGACAATGTTTTTTTGTTTTCTTTGTTGGGATTGTTTGTGAAAAAAGGAGGTATTAGAGTCCCCTTCCTGAAGCCACAAACTATGAGATTTCAATCTCCAATGTTCTTCTTCTTTCCTCATGATTGCATGGAGACTTTGATAAGCTTCTTTTTCCTTTGCTAGGACTTCCTCTTATACTTCTTCATCTTCCAATTTTTGATGAATTTCGGCTAGATCAGATAAGAAAGCAACTCTCTCCTATGTTGGGGGGACGTACGAGAGCCTTGAATAGAAGAGGACCATACCTTATGGATAAGGAAAACGATTGAGGAATAATAAAGCCAAAGAGGATTAAAATGAAAAGGAATTGGACCAAGTTTATGAGGGGGAATAAGGGAAAGAGTGATGGGATTATGGTTAGAAAGAGAAAATGTGACAATGTAGGAGGAAATATCCAAAAGGAGGAGGAGGTCACTATGGATAAGGATCAATGCGGAACAAACCCAATCTCTTGTTGCTCCAAGTGTATTTACCTCTTAATGGCCTTATATTATGGATATCCCATGCCGAGATGAGGTCTTCTAACTTTTCACTCATGGGATCGTGAACCCGACTTCCCCCTCTTTTTCTGACTAATGGAGGTGATTGTTCAAATCAACCCCTACAATGACAATGGCTAAATTTAGGGTTTCCTTGTTATATATATATATATATATATATATATATATATATATATATATATATATATATATATATATATATATATATATATATATATGTATGTATGAATGAAAACTTGAGAGCAGAGTCTGTTTTCCTAAGAACATTAAGAATCCAATGGTTTGCATAGAAATATACCTCTAGCTCCCAATGATGTGAATCCCAAAGAGTCAGGATTCCTCTGGATGCTCCTACTAAACTCTTGGCTATTCCTTCTCCATTTCACATGGCCTTTTTCACACTTTCCAACATCGTTGATTCCTCCATTTTGTCTCCTGGAGGAGAATTACAGAAGGCTTCTCTATTTTGACAAGGTCTTTGAGGGCTTCAACCTTGGAGTTGTTGCCAAAGCCACTGTAATTATAGGAGATAAATTTCATTGACGAGGTTTAGAAAGACTCGCCCACTAGGGGAAACTGGATCAAGGCCCTTATTTCCTCCTCTTCTTCCCATGTTACTAAAAGAGATTTCAATGGAATATTGCTTTCCCTAAGCTTTTTCTTTATTAGTTGTTTCTTATCGAACATCTTTATGTGTTCTCCTCCGTGATCTTAGAGTTTTTTCCAGTGTTATTTCTCCCTCCTCAAATTCCTGTCTTGACGATCCTTTTGGGGGGTTTTGATCCATGAGAGATGATCGTTCTGCTTCTTGCACAACTTTTTGGTTAGCTTCTTGGAAAGTTTCCTCTTCCCCTGATTCTTCGTCTTTTTTATCTATTGATTGAGAAGATATATGCAGGTCTTGATTGCTTACTGCATTAGGATTTGAATCCATATTCATTGTTCATTCTCTACCCATAGATAATTCTCCTAAAATATCATATTGGTTTGTCGTAGATAACAAGGTCTCGATCTGTTTTAGTGTTTCTTTTCTCCTTTCACCACTAGATTCATATGCCCCAGTTGCCTTACTTTGTGCTACATTAGGGTTTTTTATAGGGTTCATGGATCCTTCTTTTAACCCATTATTTTTCCCTTTGTTTTCTTTCTTTCTTACATGTTGCCATCCCTCCTCTTGTGCTTCCCCCACGACTTTCCATTCTTGTTTATTTTGTGGATAGTTCCGAGAAAAATGCCTCTATTCATGACAAATTTTGCATTTAAAGGGGAGTTGTTCATAATATAACTTTTGGATGTGAGTCTAGTCATCCAGGGTAATCTTGATCACTTTTGGGAGCCCTTCTTTCCAAGTCATCTTCAACACAAATTCTTGAACAGAAAACATGGATGATTTGGGTTCAGATCTGTCGATATATTTTCCAAGAGTATCCCCAATACTCTTTAGAACATCGTCTCCCCAACAATGAAAGGGTAAATGGGGGAGGTGAACCCACATAGGTACTATTGTTGGAATATCTCTTTCCGGGTCAAAATCCGATGTCCACCAATTCAAATACAAACCTCTTGATCTAAAAAAATATGGACCACTGCAAAAAATGAGATCACGATCTTTTTTGTGCTCAAAATAAAATATATAGAAACCATTACCACAGAAAAAATAACTCATTCTTCCTTGAATCAAAGGTTTCCAGTTCTGTGCAATCTAGATCTCAATCTATCGAGGAGAATACCATAGGCCGATGAACTATCTGACCAAACCCTTGGAGGTGGAAGATAAGGCTTTCTGACGAGCCGCTACTTGGGGAATCACAACTTCTAGGATCTGATCTAATTTATTCACAAACTGTGAATGCGTGGGTTGCACATAAGGTTTTCCCAAAGAACCCATGAGCTTATAGAATGATGTGATTTCAACTTTGAACTTAGGGGGATGATCAAGATCTTCCCCAGCCATTGCGAGAAACTGACCACAAAAAATGAAGGTGACACGCTAGGGTTTCCTTAGATTAGTGTCACAACTTAGACTCCCATGAATAAGTCTTAGGATGCAAACAAAGAGTTTAATTATTGCATTCCATAATATTGTACTTTAGTATTTCATATCTTAATGAATTACTAAATAGTTTAATCTACTACTCATACCCCTGCTCATCCTTTTGTAATAACACAACATAACTAATATGTTTTGGGGAAAATAAAAAAATTATGAATTCCTTTGTGTAATGTAGACTTATCAAAACATGAGCTTCCCAAAGTACATTTTTGTTCTGGTGGAAAGATGATCTTGTAGGCTCATTCCATTTTATCGCATCCCCCCTTTACAATATATTTGAGATCTCCTTTGTAGTTTCAACAAATTTGGTAGTGAATCCTATAAGAAAATTAATATTTCAAGAAAGGATTGTACAAATAAATATTTTTTTAGATTCAAGGATAGTCCATATCTTATACATTTTTGAAACACATGATTTAAATGTGTTAAATGAATCTATTTTGAATTTTAAAAATAGTGATATCATCTATGTAGATAACAATGAACGTATCCTTTTCTTTCGTCAATGCTATATCCATTGCTCTTTGGAAGGAGTGGTAAAAGTTGTCTTATGTCTATCATCTTTATGCATTGCTACTTGGTTATACCAAAAAAAATCTTTCCATCATTAAAATTCTTTGAGCTTGACTCTTTCTCCAACCTGTGATCCATATTGGGTAAAGGATACTTATCCTTGAGTGAAGCTCTATCGATATTCTTGAAATCTACACACAACTAAATTTCCCAATTTTTCTTCGTCACGAGAACTAGGTTAGCAACTCAAGAGGAATATCTCAATGGAAAAATAATATTATCATCAAGTATCCTTTTTCAATTCTTTCTCAATCAAAGGCAAGAGAAAAGGATTAATTGGGACACATAATTTTGGAAGAATTACTCAATGTTGATCCTAAAAACATCATTTGAGTTCAAAATATTTTACAAAGGGGTGAGTCCTCTAGAAATGTTATTATTCTTTAATTGTTATTCTTTCAATCCTAGCCAAAATATATTTTCTTCATTAATGCATAAGTCTTTTGATAACCTAGGTGGATAGAGGAATGTGCATTATGTGTCTCGTGAAAGACTAACTTTTGTACTTTTCAATATTTGGAATGTAGATAGGATCTCTCAACAACAAAAATCCATTATATACAAAATGATAACTCTAATACAACTTGAGACCTTTTTTGTTGCAACTTTCTTTTCTCAGCAATTAATAATACACATCCTAATACAAATTATCCCTCTTAGAATGTTGTTTAATCAACATCCTCAAATCAGGATAGTCTTGCACTATAGTAACCACATGTCTTATCCTACTAAGTGCATCTACCATACAAGGATTAATGGGATTGAAATAACATTGATATTTTTAGGCTAAATTTTGAGTCATTCTTCCAAAATTGTGTCCCAATTATTGAAATTCTCCCTTGAAGAGTTCACACTTACTTAAGTTTGTGTACAACTTATGTTTCCTCACAATATACAATACTATCCACAAATGCTCTTCATTCTCAACTTCAATTTGAGAGTAAATCAATATATCATCAATGAAGACTAAGACAAACTTGTATAAGTACTTCCTCAATACATTATTCATTAACCTCATGAAAACAATAGGTGCATTAGTTAGAAAAGGAAAGAACTTAAATTCATAGTGGCCATAACAAGCTTTGAAGGCCCTCTTTGGAATATCTAATTCTCAACTATAATTTAATGGTATCCCGATCTTAAGTCTAACCTAGAGAGCACTTTTGAAACCTTAAGTTGATCATATCAGTTATCTATCATTAACAAAGGATCTTGGTTCTTAATGGTGACCTTTTCCAAGATATGGTAACCAATGTGATGAGACCCATTATTGTCAATTCTGAAGGCTCATCTTTGGCACATTTTTCTACCATAAAATGACTTAATGTTTGATTTCGACCATATTTAATAGTCACTCATGGGTATTTTGTATGTTTATTAATGAATGTATGATTGAGGTGGATTTTTGTGTATAACATACCTTTTTGCACTAATGGTTTTGTCAAAAGACATGTATTCCACCAACCAGGTCGAACTGCAAGAGTCAAGGGTGACAACCTCCTAGAAATAAGGGATTTTGTCTCCCTCAAGGAGCTGTCATCCAAAGATCAAGGGAAGTTGTCCCTACCTACCTTCAAGAGTGTTTCTTGTGCATTAATGACCACTTTTGATCAACAATAGTTGAATATACAAGTATAAAGGGATGAGATCCCTCATTTACCCAATTCTCTCCTTGATTTAGGAAAGGAGGTCGAACTCTCTAGCTATATATAGACCTCTAGCCTAGGAGAGAGATATAAAGAATTTTGGAGAAGTATTGTGTGGATATTTTGTGAAGATTTGTATTGAGAACTCAAAGCTTTCCAACTCTTGATGTGTTATTGATATTTATGAAATAAATATGGTTTTTCTTTCAGTTTATTAAATTTTCTTTTAGGCTCCTTATGCTTCTTGGGTAGGGTCCATCCAAGAGGGATCAAGGACCCTGTTACCATTTCTATAGTTTTCATGCATGTTTAGATAATATTTTATTCTCTTTTGAAGTTTAATATGGCTTTGTATAATTAATTCTATCTTTTGTCAAAGTTATCATGGGTTATCTAGTGACAACAAGCATCTTGTAGAAATTTTCAATAGCCTCTTGGAGAACACCTAGGTGCCTCTCAAGGCCAAGAGCCTCAGATTCACTTCATTTATTTACAGTCTAGCTTCGTTCATGATTTTAAAGACTTGCACCGAATTTTTAGACTTCGTTTTTCTTCATGTAGGAGTTTCCTGTAGAAACTATACAGTTCCAGTAGAAATGCACAATTCTTATAGAAATCTCCTGTAGGTTTGTTTCAACTTCATATTTTGACTTAGATTAATGTTATTTTTCTAAAAGCATCAATAAACAATGAACAAACATTTATATTGATATTGATATTGATAAGAGGGTTAGCTTGTTTTATTCATGCATTAGTGTAGCTTTACTTCTATTACAACTTTATGTCATAACTTAGATTGAATTCATCTTTTTGCTTTAGTTTAATCTTCTTGATTCAATATTTTTAATGTAGTTAGAATAAGTTCTTTCCATGCAATCTAGATCAGATGCACTTTCATATTGGTGTGTTTCCTTCAAGCTATTAGTTCAAAGTTTCTTTCTATCATTTAATTTTCCTGCACATTTTCAACCTTTGATCAGTTTCAACCCTTTGCTACCGACAATTTCATACTATAAATACAATGCATAACACCTCTTAAGTTTGTACGAACCCCGCGTTGACAAGTAAAGTAGGAAACCAAGGGTACATTAAATCATTTCTGCTATTCCTAGGACCATCACTTTTTGGCGCCATTGTTGAGGAGGTGTTGAAGTCTGCATGTTATTTTTGTTTTCTTTTGTGTGACCTAGAAAAATAAAAAAGGATACCCCACTCACAAGGCCAAGTTCACTATATAATTTTTGTAGTGTAATGACCTAAGTGATTTCACTCCGTGTGAGTATTGATAAGCTCCTTGTTACACTATATTTTTGCATTATATATAAGAAGAAAAACACATTTTTCCACTTTCTTTTGATTTCATGAATGAATAGACCTAGAGATAAGAAATATTTTTTTTTACCAAAAACCCCCACCACAAAAACAGGTCCAAGCAATCCAGAGATTGGTCCTAAAACAATAGAAAGTTTCTTGGAAAGGGAATCTAGAGAATTTGAAAATATTTCAGAAGAGAGTCAGTCCTCACCTCGTGCCATGGATGGTGAAGAAGAAATATTTGAGTTCCCTATTTAGGAATCCAATGGAGAAACCAAGATGAAAAACATTAATACTTCTGCCTTACCTCATTTTCACGGACTTGTTTATAAATATCATGACACTTTCTTGTTTGAG
Organism: Picea engelmannii; assembly: GCA_009831015.1. Taxonomy (NCBI): domain Eukaryota; kingdom Viridiplantae; phylum Streptophyta; class Pinopsida; order Pinales; family Pinaceae; genus Picea; species Picea engelmannii. The sequence continues at coordinate 169,443 of ML800112.1, forward strand.
TTTGTAGTTATATGCAGGACATATGGTTATACCACTGATGAACAAAATCTCAAACTTTTTCCTTCTACCTTGAAGCATTCAACTCTAAGATGGTTTATCCGCTTGGATGGAAATACTATCGCAACTTGAGATCAAATTAAAAATACCTTTAGTGAAAGATACAAAGACTATTGTAGAGAGAGAGAAACAAGGGATGCAATTTTCAGAATGACACAAGGACCTAATGAATATCTAAAAGACTTTGAAGAGATATTTCAACTAAGCTACAAGAGAGATGGAAATTGCACTCTAGATGAAGACTCACTCAAGCTTGTCTTACTCAGAGTAGTAAGAGAATATCTGATGGAAATATTGGATCTCCTATCCAATGGATATATATATGTATATATATATATATATATATATGAGAACATGTTTACCCCCGGGGGGTCTGCGGCTAGGGTTTCCTCAGTCGCAGACCCCTTTCCTCCCTGTGTTCTCTCCTCTCCTTCTTTGACCGTCTCCACTTCGTTTGTAGTGGGGATCGTCCTCATACATGTCCTATTGTGCCCACGCCAATACGATTGGAGTGGATGGGAGCCCTATCTTTATTTTGGCCATAGATTGTTTGCAATGGGGGGTCTGTTGCTCACACCATCGATAGAGGGGTTCCTCGTTTGTTCTTTTTTGTGCTCGACTTCTTATTTTCTGAGGGTATCCGGTTCCATTTGGGTCTCTTGTGGCGCTGCCTCTATGCTTTGGGTTGTAGACCTTGGTTCCGGGGTTCTAAGTGATGTCGGTGGCTCTAGATAGTTGTATGTCCTCCATGGGTGTAGACCTGGAGTCGCCTAACTCTTAATATCTTCCCTCTACCTCGATCATGCCTTTCTATCTTGGTCTGTGGAGGCCAGATCCAGGTGCGAATCTGGACCTAGTGAGGTGTAGTTTGGTTGGTCACTTCTGCTGAGTGTTTTGTGAAGGTTTACTCTGGGCATGGAGCTGGTATTCTTCAGATCGATTTTTTTGAGTGTCTCATCTACCTTTTTCTCGGACCGTCTCCCCGGATCTTCTTGACGCTTCCTTTGTCGTCTACGAGGGGTTTTGGTTCACTATCTCTACAACCTCTAGTATGTGTGGAGACATTCTCTTGAAGTTTTCTGAGGGTTTGGCCCTCACCAATCCATCCCTGCTGGTTTTTTCAGGGCTTGATGCAAAGTGAGGGCCTTCTCGGTGTTTTGGTGTCCGGGATCCTCTGCACCCCCTTCTGATCTGTGTTGCGGAGTGGTTGCTTGGGTCTTTCTGCTTCTATATGACGGGGTCTATTTCAGAGCTTTTGAGGTCCACTTCACGAGCATGTAGTGTTGATTTTGACTGCTGGGGTCAACGCTTTGAGGTCCATTTTGGGCGTGGGGGTTCTGGTTCTCCTTCACTGTGGTTGTAGTCTCTCTTGTGGTCCCTTTGGATCCTGTTCTTGATGGGGTTTTTTGTTTCTCTGGCTTGGTCCATCCAGGTTCTCTTCATTCTACAATTTCTGTTGTGTTTTAGGCTATGCTTTCTTGAGGCCTCTTGGCATCTATCTGCCTACATTTGGGTTTAATCCCAACTCCTTATTTGGTACATCCTTTGTGGATTTTACTTTGGGCCATTTCTGGAAATGTTTTGCAATAGAAACATAATCTCATAGGAAATGAAGAATATGAGAAAGAATATATTACCCTACCTCAACCACAAACCCTTCCTTACTGTGAAAGATTACAAGAAAATAAAATGTATACATTTGAGGAAAAATAACTTTTAGGAGAGCTTAAGAATTTGTGCATAAGATACCTCTCTTACAAACTCTTAAAGATGTGCTCATTTTCAACAAATATAACAAGGAATAATGCATTACAAGACCAGGGAGAAAAAGAAAATATGCTCCTACCATAAATTTCATAGGACAATTAGCTGACCTTATGTTTGGGAAGTTAATTGTACCTAAATACATGGATCCAGGGATTCCCTTAGTAAATGTACATATTAATAACACCTTGATCCAAAATACTCTTATTGATTTAGAAGTTGCTATCAATGTTATGATTAAAGATACTATGCTAAGACTCATCCTTCAGATATTTTTGAGAGATACCCCAACTGTACTACAACTAGTTGACAAATCAACACTTAAATCAAAATGCATGTTATAAGATATCATAATTTTCATTGATTCTTGGGAGTACCCTATTGACTTCCTAGTCCTTCAACCAAGGTCTCAAACCAATGGATATCCTCTCATTTTGGGAAGGACTTGGCTGGCCACAATAGATGCATACATTGGGTGTAAATCAGACAATATGACTATCGTTGATGGATTATCCCAAAAGCATATTGTTCTTTAGCCTCCTATACAACCTTTGATAACATAAAATCNGGGGGGGGGGTGAATCAACAATAGAGATTTTTAATCCTTTTTAACCACAATATATAAGTGTTGTTTATCTTTATGATCAATATATCATTATCATTCAACAAGTGCAGAGTAAATAAACCATGAACAATGAACAATCATACACGTACACAATACACCGATATTTTTACATGGAAACCCAATGCGGGAGAAAACCACATAATGGTTTTTCTTGTATGTCTTTAAGAATTACATTCATTGGGAGCACCAACTTCCTTTGTTCTCCAGCTGCAAGTGTCATATGATGAGACCACTGCCACACTATCCCTGTGAGATATACCACTGTAAAAATGTACCAATCTATGCCAACAACTTGTAATTAACCTGTACTAATATCCTGCAATAAATCTTGTACCAGAAGTTAGCCTGTACCAACCAAAACCAACAGGTACGCGACTTGTTTATGATGCAACCCGTGTATGTACGTGCCATGTCTATATTGCAGCCTGCGTATGTACATGACATGTCTATATTGCAGCCTGTGTATGTACACGACATGTCTATACTGCAGCCTGTGTATACCTTCAGAAAGCTAGGGTTTTCCCCTTTTCTGAAACTCAGACACTTTGTTGCCTCTGTCACATCAACCTGCAACCTGTCACTGTGTCTTATTTGTAGTTGTGCCCTGTGTATACATCATCTTACATATCCCTTAGCCAAGTGAATCTATATCTCTCTAGTCATGTGCCATACTTGTGTGTACAATCATGAACAAGTGTAATAACCCTCACATGACCTAGACATCAAACCCTCAATGATATACAACCTCACACTACAAAACAACTTCACAACTACAAGCTCTCAACCATGTACTACAAAAACCCTCAACTATATGCCAATAAATACAAGATGTGCTTCAACACTAACAAGATGTACCAATGATAAATATCAAATATACCAACACTGTATTTCTGTAGATCTAGCATATACAGTAAGTGCCACACAACCAATAACCTCTCTAGGGAAAATCCTCAAACCCCCATAACCATATCTCATGTAGACAACAATATCCAACTACACATAGAAATAAGACATACCTTTTGAACCTGTAGATATATCTGTTGTACTTGATCACTATAGACATTCTTGGGATCTTTCTCTTAGACTCTAGAGACCTAACATCTTCATCTCCTCAAGTTTTCATGGCTTTTACCAACCATACGCGCCCTGTCATACTGCCATTCCGCGTACGCATGCTCCCTTCTCCACTGCAGCCTGCATACACCTCAAAAACTAGGGTTTTTTTCAATATTTTTGCAATTCCGAAACTTTCTCCATCAAACCTTCATGCTACCTTAGACTTGCATAAATTCAGATGTATCAACGAGTACATGAAATAACCTTACACAATAATAGATATTCAACGTTCTCAATAGGTGCTAATAGGAGACCCTTGCTCTCTTATTTATACTCTCCAGGTAGCTTCCTCTAGGGGTTACCTTCTAACTAAATTAACCCAACTTCTTTCTTTTAGGGCTAACCCACTTCTAACCACTTGTCCACTTATAACCACTTTATCCATAAATAGTAAACTCTCCACTTCTATTGCAAATAATTTAATTTTAATTATTTTCTTATTGCAATAACTTAACCCATGATTAACTCCTATTTTCACTCACTATGACCAATCAACTTCTTCTAGGAGTTTCTAGAGTAATTCGACTTCTTTGACCTTCTAGGGGATTCTAGACAACTCATGAGCGTTCTCCAACTTCACAAGGCCATAACTCTCTAACTGTGAGGAGTTATATGAGGTTCCACATATCATTGGAAATGACATGACATGTAATATCCATATAGAATAATCTTACCTACAAATACATTGATATTCATAGCTTTATACATCAAACTAACTTGAGTTCCTTAACCATAATGTTGGGGCTACCAGAATTTTCTACCAGACTTGCTTCAAGGGTTGACATCAATGACAACCAACCCAATTAATCAACAATATCCCCCTTTGGCATTGATGACGACACTCTAATGAAACACTAAATTCATATCACTCATGCTCCCCTATGACCATCACTCCCTTTAGAAACATGCTTTTGTTCTGTCTCTCAAAGCATCAAACTCTCTATCCAAGCATCGAACTCTCTATCCATGCATCTGATGAATCTCTCCCCCTTTGACATCAATGGAAAAGGTAACTTCTTGTCGGGGTTGCTCCCCCTGGCTGAACTATCCTTGGGGTTGGTCCCCCTGACTAAACTCTTCCTGAATCTTCTCCCCCAAACTGAACTTTCCTCTTTATGGTACTTCCTCATGTAAATCTAAGACATATAACAATATCATTCAAAATTCAATGTGGGGCAGAAACTATGCCAAGTTTCTGACGAAGATACTCAAAGGATTCCCTTGGAAGAGGTTTTGTAAAGATGTCTGCAATCTGTTCTTTGGTGCCAACATGCTCAACTCGAATGTTCTTCTATGCAACTTGTTCTTGTAGAAAATGATACTTGATTGGAATGTGCTTCTTCTTGAAGTGCATCACTAGATTCTTTGAGATACTGATGGCGCTTGTATTATCACAATATATCAGAATAGGCTCATCATACTCAACCTGTATATCTATCAAAGTTTGTTTCATCCATAGAACCTGTGTACAACATGATGCTGTTGTAATATACTCTGCTTTGGTTGTAGATAATGATATTGATGATTGTTTCTTTCTTAGCCAAGATACCAAATACTCACCCAAGTAGAGTGTTGCTCCAGTTGTACTTCTCTGGTCATCAATGCAACCTACCCAATATGCATCTATGTAGGAAATATGTGAAAGATCATTTTCTTTTATAAACCATAATTCAAACTCTTATGTACCCTTAAGATATTTGAATATCCTCTTTACTGCTAGACATGTGATTCTTTTGGTGCTTCTTGAAATTGTGCCACTTGTCCAATTGCTTGCATTACATCTGGTCTGGATGATGTCGCATAAAGTAAGCTTCCAATCATTGACGTGTACTGCCTCTGATCTGTAGACTTTGAATCATCATCTTTACTTAACTTGCAACTGGTTTTCATAGGAGTATTAACTCGTTTGCAATCTTCCATTCCAAGTCTCTTTAACATTTCTATGATATATTTGGTTTGAGAAATAAAAATTCCTTGGTTTCTTTGACATATCTGAAGACCCAGAAAGAAGGATAATTCTCCAAGTAATGACATTTCAAATTCATTCTACATATCCCTTGAAAATTTCTGTCTCAACCTGTCATCATCACTTCCAAATATAATATCATCAACATAAACTTCAATTAATAAAATACTATCTTGAGTTACCTTGATGTAGAGGTTGTTGTCTGCATTTCCTTTCCTGAACTCTTGCTATTGTAAGTATCTGTCTAGTCTGGAGTACCATGCTCTCGGGGACTGTTTAAGACCAGAAAAGGCCTTCTTCAATCTGCAAACATAATTTTCATTCTCTGACAACTGAAATCCTTCAGGTTGCTTAATGTAGACTTCTTATTCTAGTTCCACATTCAGAAAGGCTGATTTCACATCCATCTGATACACCTTGGAGCATGCATAAGCTAGGATCAATCTAATTGCTTCCATTCTGGCAACTGGAGCAAACATCTCTTCAAAGTAAATACCTTCAACCTGTGCATATCCTTTACATACCAATCTATATTTGTTCCTGGTAACATGTCCATCTTCATTCAATTTAGTTCTGAAGACCCACTTTGTGTCAATCACATTATTGTACCTTGGTCTTAGAACCAATTCCCAAGTGTCATTATTCTTTATTTGATCCAATTCTTCATCCATTGCCTTTATCCATAATTCATCCTTGCTAGTTTCTTCAATATTGTTTGGTTCAATTGAAGATAAGAGTGTTAGGTGCAGTTGATCTGGTGAACACATTCTTCTTCTAGTCTCAACTCCTACATCTTTGTTCCCGATAATTTGATTTGAGGGACGATTCTTCTGTATTCGTTTTCTAAGTGTCTTTGGAGGTACTTGTTATTCTTGTTCTTCTACTTCTAACTAATATTCTTCATCTTCCCTTTCTGCTACTTCTTCATCCTTTTCTTCTTCTTAGTGAACCTGTTCCACTAAATCCTTTTCTTCTTCCTTTATTTTCCGTCCACCTGTCTCATCAACCATCACATTGATGCTTTCCACAACTTTGTTTAGCCTTAGATTTAAATATTTGTATGTTTTCCTTGTACTTTAGTACCCAACAAGTATGCCTTTGTCTACACGAGAATCAAACTTTCCCATTCTGCCATATTCTCTTTTGATGTAGCATTTGCTTCTAAAAACTCTGAAGTGCTTCACATTCGCTAGTCTTCCTTTCCATAGCTCATAGGGAGTTTTATCCCTGGTGTTTATGAGCATTACTCTGTTTTGAATGTGAACTGATGTATGCACTGCATGTGCCCAAAATACATCTGTCAACTTGGAATCCATTAACATTGTTCGAGCCATTTCCTATACTGTCATGTTATTCCTTTCGACAACTCCATTCTGTTGAGGTGTCCTAGCAATGAAGAATTACCTTTTTATTCCATGATTTCTACGGAAATCCATAAATTCCTTTGAAGTAAATTCTCCTCCATTATCGAATCTCAAACATTTGTTTTTTTATTCCATTTCATTTTCAACCATTTCCTTGTATATATTGAAGTTCTCAAAATCTTCTGACTTCTTTCTGAGAAAACAAACTACAGTCTTCCTTGTATAATCATCAACCAATAACATAAAATATTTTTCACCTTTTAAACCCTTTGTTCTAGTTGGTCCAACTAGATCAGTATGCACAATTTCCAATGGTCTTGTTGTGGAGTATTATTTTGATTTGAACTTGTTCTTTATTTGATTTCCTTGTTGGCAATGCTTGCATAATGTGTTGGTTGGCTTCGTGATCTAGGGAATTTCTTTGATTGCTTCATTTTGCTAACTTTGACAAGGTTATCAAAGTTTATCTGACCCATTCTTCTGTGCCATAGACAAACTTCATCTTCCTTTCCTAGACAACACTTTTCATTTCCAATTTCACTTAATACGTATATGTTGCTTGAAGTTCTTACAACTGTTGCAACCAATCTGCCTAAACCTATTTTTCTTATCTCACACTTATGTGATTCAAACACAAGTTTGTGACCTTGGTCACACATTTGACTTACACTTAGAAGATTATGTTTCATATCTTCCACTAGTAGAACATTTTTTGCCTTGGTATCCTTGTTTCCAATTCTGACTATGCCTCTTCCAATGATTCTTGTTGAGTCGTCGTTTCCAAAGAATACCGATCCATCTCTTTCCTTTCTCAAGGTTAGGCACTCTTATGTTGCATAATTAAACTTTGCATCCAACAAGTACTAACACTACATACTTACAAATAGACCCATAGTGAGATAAACTGAGAATACATGAAAAAAAAGTGTTTATTTTCAAAGAAAAATGTTTTTTTTTCATGTATTCCTAGTTTATCTCACTGTGGGTCTATTAGAAGTATTTTGTGTGGGTACTTGTTGGATGAAAAATTTAATTCTGCAACCAACAAGTGCTTACATTTGAAATTTGAGTAAACCCATAAAGAGATAAGTTGAAAATACGTTTAAAAAAATAGATTTTTGTCTCTCCCTTTGAAAATCCATAACTCTTATTTTATTATTTTCCTTAGTAGACTCATTTTAGACCTCAAACTTTCTCTAGTGCAAGTTGAAGCACTTACTTTTTATTAAGGACTCAATCTCCTTAACTCAAGGCAGATCAAGAGCTTGATTGTTATTGGAGACTCTACAATAATGATAAGACATATGCACAACGTCTCCACTCCTTTGGATTGCAAATTAGAAAGGCTCATCTCCAAAATCCAATCCAAGATAAAGAGGTTTGAAAGGGTTGATTTCTTCCATGTTCTCAAATATGAGAATCATCAAGCCGACAAGTTCTCTAATGAAGCCTCTCACTTAGAGGCCACAAAAATAAGGATAAATGGAGAGATATTTGCATCCCCCATCCTTTAATTATATTCATGAGATACTATCCAAAGTTTGTTATCAGCAAGTGGTAGCTTGAATTCATGATGGTAGGTCGATACTTAAGGTGGAGTAACTCGTCAATACATTCACATTTTACATGGGAGCAAGCTCATATGATATTTGGCTCTTTGATGATGGATGAAGGTGAAATATTTGCGAACACTAGCCCAACCGTTCGTCCTCTAAGTTATGTCTAGTTATAGTGTATTCAGTGCATTCCCCTCCTAGTTCATCCCTGATTCTAGTGGATTCAGTCATGCTCAAAATTTGTTGGGAGGGTTGGTGGGACAAGCTCATCATTCACATGAGAAATTTCGATGGTCTTGTTGCACAGGTAAGTTAGTGGCTTTCGAATGGGAATTTGGAATCTACACGTGTTGTTTATGATTGCAATTTTATTGAAGTGTTAGCTTGAGTTTGTGGGATTTTAATCTAGAATTGCAAGAAATTGGGGGCAATTTATATGGGGAAGATAGAGGTAGTCTGGGTAGATTAAAATTACCTTCATTTTCCATTTGTGGAACCAGAATGTACTATAATGGAAAATACAATCACTAGGAGACTACCCAATTTGTGAACTCATGGGTATTCATTAGGTTTTAAGGAGAAATGAGATTTCATTGTTATACAATCAAACATCCATTTTCAACATAACTATGAGAATGTATTCACAAGAAGGTCATAACAATGAATATGCAGAAACTCTAGAGTTAGTCACTCAACTTGAGACAAAGCACATAGTTCTTCAACAAATGATTACAAGTTTGACAAAAAAATTGATAGTTAGTAGTTAGAGGCTATCAATTTGCTTAGTTCTAGGTCAAGGTCAAAGGGAAGAATTGGTGCACCAAGATCTTGGGAGAATGGACATGGAAGGGCTAGAGTAAGAAGCCAAGCCAACCTATGAGAATTCGTGTGAAGCACATAGTGGTCACTTCCATCCTCAACATTAAGATTTTATATGT
>ML800113.1:4653-35818 GCA_009831015.1 Picea engelmannii
TACATTTGTGAATTAGTTACATAGAAAGAAACTTGAAAAATTATTATGGTTAAAACATTTTAATGGTGTGTTACTTAGTGTGAGGGAGATGTGTAATTCCTTTCATGCTCAACATGGAGTTGACAGGTGGCGCATGCATGCACACGCGCACACACATACACGCATGTGCGCGCGCACACACACACACACACACACACACACACACACACATTAAGAGCTAGCATAGATCCATCTTAGCTTCAGATCTATCATGCGTTGGGAGGGATCAAGTCCCTTGAGGTGAAAACTTTTTTTAGATTGAGAAAACTTGAGGAAAGGTTTACACCTCGAAGGATTTGATCCCTCTCAACGCATGATAGATCTAGAGTTAAGATGGATCTATGTTGGTTACACTATCTCAATACAAAAATAATTGTTACATTAGACTATTTATACTAGTAATAATTACCTTGCGAAATACGAAAACTACGCAAATGGATACCATGAAAAAAAATTAATGTACTAAGCAAATTATTAACAACTATCATAATTGTGAATCACCTAGACAATATCACATCACTATAAATCAAATCATTTCTATTTCTTTTAGATTATCAAATAAAATCACCACAAAACTAATCAAATTATTAAAAAACTACATAGAAACCTACATATGATTAAATCCAAAACTTACTTAGAATTGGACCTAAAACCACATTGCTTGTGTTAGTGTTAATCTCCTCAGCAAAAAACTTACATAGAAACATAGATTTGAATCCAAAACCAAACATAGACTAAAATAAAATAGAAAAACTAAACTAAGATGTCTTGGTGATATCCTCACCAAAATCTTACATAAAAAACTGCAACAAACTTCCACTGGATTCAAAATTCATGTTTCAAAATAATTTGTTCTGACATTCACATGGTCCTCACATTTGTTGTTAGTACATACAGCACAAACATCATTTGGTTTCTCTCTAACATATGTGAACTGAAATTTAGTGCTTGTTGGTAGTCCTCCCATGGGCTCCCTTGCTAGTGTAGATGCAAGATAAACACTCGAAGGTAATGGAGGGAAAACCATTTCCCAATTAATCCCACTAACAAATGAGGGGATTGGGATATCATGCTCATTAGCATCCAAGTAAAGTGTTGAGTGGATTGCTTAGACACATATGCTTACCCAATTCTCTCTTTACTCCTGCAATCTCCTTCTTCCTTCTCTAATGTTACTTTTGAATGTGTTTTTTATCATTCTTCTACTCTTTCTCATCTTTGCAAGATCGTTTGTCATTCCTTTTATTGGCATTGCAATTCCCTTTCAAGTTTCTCACGCTCCTTTGCTATTGTTGTAGTTTGAGTTACCTTCTTGTCCTCTCCTTGTTCTTTCTTTCGTTGCTTTACCAGTTCCAATTCTTTCTTCCTCTCCTATTGTTCAATGGAGATTTGAAGGTACTAGTTTGAAGTAGTTACTTGTGAAAGACCTCTATGTGGAATTGGTTTCTTATATTAAATCCTTGTAACCACTTGTACCCTTTCAATTAATAGCTTTAGGAAATTCATAAGCAATCCATTGTCATCTTATGGTCAACTACAACCAATCCTTGGTTGTGTTAGTTCCTCTCCAAGGTTCTCATTTTCCCCCTATTACACCTCATATTGTATGGGGTTTCACATTGTGATTTTCATCACATTTATTGGAGATTTGTAGTTGGTACTTTTGGAGCATTGGATCAACTTAGGGGATTCATCTTCATGGAGCCCTTTCTTTTCTTGGTATTAGATTACTAGATGAAGGTATTTGGTTGGGGAGTCTTAGTTCTCATTGTTAGATGATCATGTCTGTTGGTTTGGTGGTTTTATCACATATGCATGTGTTTTATCACCCTTTTATGACATATTTGATGGTTATGGAGCATACTGTGTGATCATGATGTTGCCTTGGTTTACTTTTTCATCTAAGGAGAACTACACCTTGTTCATATTTGATGGTTCTAGTCCCCCAAGGGGTTAGATGGTGGTGTTATGAGGTAGTTTGGATCATGTTATTATGGAGCTTCCTAATGACTTTTGCATGGAGGTGTTGTATTATTAATGTCACCAGGAAATGATGTTCTACATGGTCCCCTTTTTACTATGTGTGTTGCGACATACTTGATTTATCATTAGGAGTTTTCATTTTTTCTATGTTTGTTTCCTATGATATTGTATGGTGATGGGATTTCCCTATCCCTTAGATTGATAAGTGTTTGTCCCTCTCCATTTCATTCCCTTGTGTCCCCTCCTCCTTCCTTTCCTTTCTTTCACATACCCTCTTTCCCATTTCCACTTCCATATACCATACTACAACACTTTGTTTTATCAAGGCTTACTCTTCGTTTTCACCTTGATCCCCCACTCCATAGCCTTGAGAATCCTATCCTTGGGGAATCCCCCCTTGAGTTGCAGAAGAACCAACCAAAAGAGAGAGGAAGATCTATTGAGGTGACAATATGTATCCTTCTTATGTTACACAAAGTTAACACCTTGTGCTTAGGATTGTACACTTTATGGGTGTTATATTTTGTGGTAACACCCCAAATTGGTATCCTCCTCTTCCACTTCCCACTCTCCACAATCTATGCAATAATGTACCACCTCGTTAGGGTCAAGTGTAGGTTGAGAGGATGGGATGGAAAGGCTCATATTTTTATTGGCATGATAAATATTTGTCTCGTGGTCCACGACACCATCCCTTTTCTAAGTTCGATGGGCTAAATTGCATAGGCATTGCGAGAAGCTCCTCACTAGAGACACATTGTTAGGGTTCATTAACTTAGTGTTATATTTAAAAGCTACATTTGAATTACAATGTGTTGCATTTGATCCACACTTTCTAGCCTACACATGTTCTCCACAAAAGTTGCTTCTTCTTGAGCTAAAACTTTGAAAGTCTCGCTTGGTTGCATGTCTTTGACAACTATGTTGAGGTCGAGGGGCCAAATTCCAATCCTTCTAAAACATAGCTCTATTTTTATATTGTATGTGTCATTTGTAGTGTTTTTCTCCCCAACTTGACCAATTCAACACTTTTTATTTCAAGCTCGAGATTTCTTCCCATCTATACCAATCACTCAATTTTGAAATAAATATTGAATGGTGAAAGAACACCTACATCTAGTGGTTGAAGTTTGGGGCTTGTATGAACAAGAAAGGTCAACATATCAATACCCATAAATGTAGTGTCTTGGATGGTATCGAAGGCAACATGGTTTCCATGTCCATCGAAAAAATAAGGTGATGATTTGTAGGAAAAAATCCTCGTGGTATAGATCTTGTAAAGTGGTGAATCTAATAAGGTATAGAGCTTTGGTCAACCAAGAACATGGTTGAGCTTCCATACATGCTCTTGGTTAACATCCAACAATATAGTTGTTTAGTTGTTTTTACCCTTTAAAGAGGCAAAGCCTCAATTTGCCTTGATCACTAGCATTAACACAACAAGGTATTGGTATCCAATATCTACTCTTCAACATTATATGGGGTGAACTTATTCTCCCTCTTTTCACCCAAACCCTCCTCCCACATGGTCTTCCTACTTGCAGACCTATTTCATCCCAATTCCAAACTCTATGAGGCCCAAAAGGATTGGCCCCATACACATTACACAAGTTCTCGTAAAAGGTTGAAACAATGGAAGTTCTAAGGTTGATTGCTCGGCCTCTCTTCGAACACTTAACAATTATGAGTGTCAAATATAGATGATTTTTTTTAATCTAGTCCACTATGACTTGCCTAGAAATCCCCCACTATATGGATTAGGTCCACTATTTTATATGTGTGCCACTTAGGTCTTTAGTTGAAGGATGTCAAAAGCATGGCCTGGTTCTGACATGCCTTTTTACTAATTCACTATTTCAACCTCCTCTGCATATGTTAGTGCCTAATGGTTAAGAATATGTGTTTCCTCTTAAGAGGTCACAGGTTCAAATCCAGAGGGGGGTAGGGTATGTATAACTTCGTAGACTTTACCAGTCAAATCGTTGGGCGGAGGGGGGTCCCTTGTCCCACAAACAAGGGAGTCTCATACACCAAATTTGGTGTGTTGGCTTGGTCGTGACCTTAAAAAAAAAAAAAGATAGTGGATGGATCCTTCCTTCTTGCAACAAGGGTTGCATGGCAATGCAGTCCCTGAAGAGTTAGTTGGGAAATACATGTTGAACAATGAAACTTAATATAACTAAATGCACAAGTAATGAATATTTTTTTGTCAAAAGATAATAATTGAGGGTTGTTTGTTATTCAAAATGTATAATGAACCATACGCTGAATGGAACTATAATATTCATAAATATAATAATAAATAATATATTAGATAATAAATATAATATAAATGTAATAATGCATAATAATAAATACATAGTACAACTTTTTATATTTAGATGTGGTGATTGGTAAAATTCATTGATCATGTAATTAATTCTACATATTGAAAGACTTGAAGGAAGCAATAACACTTCAATTCTATCAACCAATTAGAAATGAGAAACACAAATATTTTTATTATATCCAAAAATATATATTTGTTTTCCTATGTTAAACATTACATTGCATACACAAATTGATGGTAAAAGACAAATTAATGTCACATCAAATGCAAATTAATTGCTATAGTCCCATGGCAGGGACTAATAAACCCTTGTAAAAAGCGAATAAGGATGAACAACATTTTGAACCTTCTTAAAGCACAATTTTGTAACATACATTATATCATATATGCATTCACAAACTTCTCTCCTCTTTTGTGACAAGGCAAAGGCTTTACCCTTCTAAGGTTGTCGCTCTTAAAATAATTCATATGGAAAGTAGTGCTTAATTGTGGAGATAATTAAAATAGAACATTGTCAACAAATAATTAAAAAACATAACGGAATAGAGACTAGACTTTGAAACAAAAACACTGCAAAATAAGAATTACCCTAAGTATTCATTTTTTAGATGGCGTGGCAAATTCAATATTCATTTCTACTTAATACATGCACTTGCTCCTCCATTGAAACAATTTGGCATGAATTGTGTTTTATTGTTAAAAAATCTATTTGCTAAATGAAAGAAAAAAAGAAAATATTTTTAACGTCCATGAAGCTAAAAATGTGAATTGTGTAGTAGCTTCGAATTCTAGAGAAAACTATGTCTCTTGACCAACAACATGTTTGAATATTAGTTGTCAACATTTCATTTAAATCTTTTCTTATCGAGAGTGGGGAGCCTTAGATCGTGTTATAATCTTGCAAGTATTTTTTTTGGAAGCATGCCCAAACAAATTCATTATCGCAGTTTTCAAATATCGGGCTTACACGTTGGGGGTGGGTGGAATATTATTTGTGCATTAAGGATATTTTGGTTTTTTGGGATATAAAGTTGGGAATATAGGCACCTTTTTGTTTTCCATTGGAGCGATGCGATGTAATATAGTACTTTTGGATACTTTTTAGGGAGTGCTTTTTGGATTTAGTGAGACATGAGTTGTTTTGATTTGGATAGATAGTTTTTAGTTTGCTAACATGTATAAATATGAAAGGTAGTGATAACATTTATAGAAGTTAAATCTAAACCCTGTTATGATATGAACATTTTTCTTTAATAGTTTTGAAACATAGAAATTATGATCATGTTTTTAATAAATATGATATATTTGATTTTCACATAATTTTTATTTTAATATTATTATTATTGGTAATGTTTATTAGTTAATGTCGTGTAAAGGTCCACAAATTCAGAACTAGTAATTAATAATAATTTTAATTATAAAGTTTTTTTTTTTTTTTTCAAAATATGAGGAATAAATATTTAAAAATTGGGACTACCTCATCAACTTCCCTTTAAGTATTGGTCCTTGCCAAACTTTCATGGATTTTGATTTGATTTCTAATAAATATAGCTTATCCTCTTTATTTGAGAATTTGAGAATTCTTGAAAGTTTACCTTAGCTAGATTAAGTTTGATTCTGAGCAAATGAAACTTGTAGTATTTGTATGGTAATCATGTTAAGAGCTCTTATTATTTCAATGGGAAATACAACTCAAAAAGAATGGTCACTCTTTTAAAAAAATCTACCCAATAAAAGAATAAGGATATGTTCTTCTTCACAAAATAATTTTGTGACAATATTTATAACAATATGATAATTTAGAATTCCAAGTTTGGTAATATTATGTGGGTTTACAAAACCAATTACCACTTGTCCAGTGTATGGATGTTCTCTTTGCACACAAACTTCCAGGGCTTTCTCATGAGTTTGCTAATCTTCCTTGTGAATACTACATCGCTTGACTTTTCAAATGTGTTTCAACACAATTCCCACTCCAAAGGAACACAACCTCATTGATGGCATTGCTTATATAGAGAAAAGCATTGCATCACATCGACAATCTCCAAAAACTTGTTACCATCATCACAAATGACAAATCAAAATACAATACTTTTAGCATCAACGTAAACAACAATATTTGGCTCTAATCCTTCCACTACCCTTTGCAATCTACCCACATAGTATATTTTCATTTATCTTCAAAGCTCTCTCGGGGAATGATTTATAAAGTTAGATGTATAACAATCTATTTAGCTACAATTTTAAACGCTTCGCCATTGTCCACAGTTGCAATATGGCCAACACACAAATGATTCTGAACATTTCCTTGAGTTCCATTGTTGGTAGTGTAGCAAGATCTAATAGAGGTTTGTTTGCATCATTCATGACACTTACCCACAACAAGGAAAATAATGCATCACCAATGATCATATGCATTTACTTGAAAGTAGCTTGTAATGAGCAATGACAATTTTCACGTGCATAAAACCATTTATTCGTATGATGCCACACATTCCATTGTCATAACCGTCACCATCATTAGAGCAATAACATAGGCACATTAGACTCATTCACTATATAAAAACATAAAAATAAGATACAAACACCAAAATAAAACTCAGTTGAAGGATTGGTTTACATTTTATTTGACACCGGGAGGTTGTGTATGGACCATGGAACTACCATAGGGTGACCAAAGCCATAATGGGGCTATGCTTCCCCAAGGGCATGGTCAAGGGAAACACATGCATTATTATGTTGTAAGGAATTACTCTTATGGAAGCTATGTTTGGATTTGATTATGACGTAAGGTGTTCCCCTTATGGAATCTATGTTTGGATTTTACTTGTTACAACGTCTCGACCATCTAGATTTTTTCAACAACCATCAGGTTGCTTTGAACCATTCATATCATATGATGTGGGAAAGATAGATGGGATGTTTTCTTTGTGATGGACCATCGATGGCCATATGATGAACATGAGTTCAATATGGACCATTCATCCTAACTATGATTCATTACATGCTTTCTTTTTAACAGATGTGTCAAATGTCTAAAAGGGTCTGGACTCTAGACCATTCATTGCCTAATTGAAAATTTTCTTGTGAAGAAAAACTAACGGGCCATGCACTGCCTTAGCCTCTAATGTCCATTGACAAACATATATGATATATGATATCGACGATCAAACATTGATCCTACTCCATATTGGGAACCCTCGTCAATATCTTTGATGCACCCTAACACTAACACAACACTAGTCCTACCGAAATAGAGCCTAATTGACTCAATTATTTGTTCATGCACTCAACGCGTACATACATATACAAATCAAGGTCCTGCAAAATCATAACAACTTTGCATAAAGAGGTTTCAGTATATATTGCAAAATGAATTAAAAACAATAGTAGACAAGAAGAGGTTCCGGTATATACAACTAAATGAATTAAAAAATAGTGTTATGGAGGTATATATCATTTATGAAAATGGATTCTTGTATTTTTCATGGTCCTGAAAGAAAAAACTATGCAAATGTGTGATCGATTGAAGGAAGGGAAATGAAATAAGGAAAGTGCCACAACTAGAATTAGTGTTCAATGTAATCCAATAACTCTCCCACTTTGCATGTGTACATTCTGCATAAATTTATAGTTAAGTATTGTTGTCTAAACATAGCTTGCAACTCGTAGAATTATCTTATTTATTGATAAAATAATAAATATTAAATATTAGTGTATACCTCAACTTATTAATATACCACTTTAGTTTAACCCAACTTAAAAAGACAATATGCTAATTAAGTCTCATTAGCTAGCATGAACTTAAACTTTACTACAATTTCCTTATAAATAATTTAGAGAAAAAATAACCAAAATAGGAACCTTGATATATCCATCTTTAAAAAAATGAACAAAAATAGGAACCTTGATGTATCCATCTTTTATATTCATGAAAGGTGTCTATTCCACAAAACTTTTTGAAGTGTGTGTTTTAACTTCCACATGACTATCATCATAGCCCATTTAAAATGTGAACTTTGAACTTTTGAAAAATATATGTCTCGATTATCTATATTTTTCAAAGTTCATCTTCATTGTTTTGACTAGCTTGTTTCATTGTAGACATCCATTTGTTGTTGAGACACAAATTATATTATATAAAATCATCCCATCCAAAAAAATTGTTTGATGACTTTAAAAGCAGTTATAAAAATTGTGCTCATGTTTCATAGATGTGTAAGAATGCATTTAGCTAATATTTAGCCATCAAATCTCATTCTTATTACCCGAGTGATATTTTGTTTCTTTTTTTTCTATTAGTTTTTGTTAAAAGTTCTTGTTAAAGGAATATAGCAATGAGTTGCTCTTTGACTTTATATTAGTTTGCTTTTAACTTTTAATTTATGTATGAAAATTAAAGTTTAACATAGGAAATAAATATATTTTTTTTATATAATAAAAAAAACTTAATTTTCTTAATTTTAATTGGCTAATATATTGAAAGTCTTATTACAGCCTTCACATTCCCCAATGTACAAAATCAATTAAATAATTATTTTGATTGGACAAAAATAATGAAGTTTTAATTTCTTTATATCGATCTAGTGGTTATGGATTTGCTTGGATTTGCTCGCCCCCTCGTTCCCATCAACTGGATTTGTTGCTTTATCTATTGCCTATACCTTTGCATCTGTTGCCTTTACTTCTATGGTCTACGCCACTGCCACTGGTAGAACTGAAACGGATGTCGAAGCTACGGATAGGGCATAAACTGCTACTGGGCATGCTCAAATGGTAATTGCTATGAGAACTGTAAACTTAGAACATGAGTGGACGGAAACGTGAAGCATTAATGGAATTCAAGCAGATCGGCAATGATAGTGGTTGGAGCCTCCCGATAAATTGACACATTTCTTTACTAGATGCACTATGTCCTTGTATAATTTCTAATTACGGTGATTTGAAGGATCTCTATCACTTTTGTAATTACAGTGATTTGAAGGATCTCTATCACTTTTATATTTTGTATTGCATGGAAATTACCAAAATTACCGAAATTTCAGTCATATTTCACGAAGTTATATTTAAAAAGAGATTAACATATTTTCCACGAAACTCATTTTTGAGAATTAATTTTAAAATTTAAAAAAAAAAAAATTTACCTTCATAAAATCAATAATATACATTTAGCATTACTGAAATATGATGTTTATTATAAGTTTTTATAAATAAATTAATAATAAAAATTAAAAAAAAAAATTAAACATTAAATTTGAAATATTATCTTCTTACATATAATATCTTTGTTTTTTTATTTATTTATATTTTTATAAAGTAATTTTACATGAATTTTATTTTTTATTTTTCCCTTGCATATTCTTGCTCCAATTATCTTGGTATAGGAATTACAATTTTATTATGTTATGGTGGACATTAAAAAGTTTTTTGTTTCAAATGTTTCTTTTATGGCAATATAATTCATTTTTTGTTGTTACAGTACCAATGCTAGGGGTTGATATTATTATCTAACCAACCAATCATAATTTAGATAAATACAAAATTAAAATATGATAATAATTTATAAAGTAAATTATAGGAAAGGAAAACAAAATTGTCACCCCTCTATAATTATTGAATGTCCCCACATTAAAAGATTCTCAAAAATCCATGCAAATAATTTATTTATGTATTTTTTTTTCAATATTATTACTACATTATGTTTTTATTTTACTTTTTATATATTTATATTCATATTTTATTATTTATATATTTAATGTTTATTTTTCGCAGGGACTACGCTGCTATGCAGCACTTGTTAAATTGAAGATTTAATTCAACTTCAACTTTATTAATAAGCACAAATCTGTAGTAGATGTTGGAAATATTTTTGTCATTGATGTCAAAGTTACAAGCCTATAGATGTCCAAGATAAAGATTGCAAGATGGAGACTGTTGAAAGTATTATTTTTGGTCAATTTGGATACCCTATCTTTGAAGACATTTTTACCCTACATACCTAGCTCAAATGGGAGCAAAAGTTATATGGTTGGAAATCTTATTCCGAGACATTTCCAATGCTATATGACATTCACTCTAACTCTTTGGGAATGAGGAGATATGAATTTTTCCGTCCAACGACCAAGACAGAAAATTGAGGTCGGCTTAGTCATTATTTACAGGTCGGCCCGGAAAGTGGGGACAAAATTACTATAAATATAGGATGGGTTTTCGCATTTGGAGAGCAACCAAGCAAGAGATCAAGTCTGAGGTGCGCTAAAGGTGTTGGAGTGTCTTTCTGGTGTGCAAGAGAAGTCTAAGGGATTCTCTTGAGATCTTTCTTATTCTCAAGATAAGCTATAAAGTTGTGATGTTGTGATGTTGCCGTGAGGTTGTGATGTTGCATGTTGATGTCGAAACAAGAGTGTTTCAAAACCAACATTTCAACCTACCGTGAGGCTAAGTGAAAAGAGGCAAGAATGTTACCCTAAATTTAGAACCCTAGAAAGAAAGCACATTAAACCCTCAAATTAAAAGGTCTAAGTATAAATCTTGTATTTATGATTTTGTAATTATTTTTTATGTATTTTACAACTTGTGTGAGAGAAATGTACATTAAACAAAATTATTGTGAAAATAAAAAAACAATCAAAAAACTATTATTGTGAAAATAAAAAAGCAATCACAAAACTTAAAAAGAAAGTTAAACAAACTAAACTAAATTAGTTAAGTATTTAAAAAAAAACACTAAAGTATAAAGAAATAAAAAAATGAAATCTTTTATTTATTTTTTAAATATTAATTTTTTATTGTATTTTCCAACTTTGTAATTTTATATTTTGCTTTTATATAAAAAGTTAAACAAAGATTAATGATGTGAAATAGATGCTAAAGTGAGAAACTAAAAAAATAAAATAAAATAAAATATACAAAATGAAGTTAATTAGTTAGCGTTTAAAATAACTATTCTAAATTAATGAACATATTGAAATGATCTTTTTTTTTTTTTTTTTTTCTTTTGATACTGCAATTAACAAAATAAAGAGTTAAACAAAATGAAAATAAATAAAAGATTATGGATTTTGTTTTGTTTTAAATACCAAAAATTAAACTAATAAAAACAAGGGTAGTTGCGAAACAACAAATCCCTGCCAAAAGAGTATGTTATGAAGTTATCAGTATGAATAGGTTGCCAAAAGAGTATGCTATGAAGTTATCAGTATGAGTAGGTATGTTATGAAGTCATCAGTATGAGTAGGAAGTCTTATTATGAAGTATGCTATGAAGTCATCGATATGAGTAGGAAGTCTTATTAGTATTACAAGTAAGTCAAGCTTTTATTAGTAGCATACTAGCCATTACATTTGATAGTAGCCAGTAGGAATTCTATCTTGGAGTACCAAGCTTCAAGAGTAAGCGCTCCTCAACTACTTATTTTTACCGCGTACTCTTACCAAGCTAAGAAGGAGACCTAGATAGCTCTTACCGATAAGCCTACATCCCAAGAAGGAGACCCAGATAGCTCTTACCGAGAAACCTACATCAATTATTGCAGGTGAGATACATCAATGTCGAAAATCTACACTACTTGCATCGTCAAAGAATAAGGAAGAGAGCACCTGCACTTGGAATATAACCTCCAACATTGGAGGAGAAAATCCCACAACTATAGTCGCCACCAACTAATTACACTTACAAAACCTCTTGTAAGTAATGTCTAGAAATCAAACAACAACTCGCATTGTGAAATTATAGCAATTAGTGGCAAGTTTCCCCCAATGATTATAAAAGTAAACAAAGCCTAGCACAATTCCAATTGCCAAAGAGAAAAATGTATCTGCTGGTATCATCAGTGGACGTGAGAGCCCCACATGCAAATACAACTCATGGGTATGCTCCATACTACTACAATTGTTAGGACTCTTTGTGATGATGTGTTTTAACAGTGTCAATGGGTAATGTTTTTAGACGACTCTGCTTCCCGTGAGCGCTAGATCCCCGCAAAGTTAAAGGAAAAATTGTTGCCTGCCTTCATGGTATCAATGCAAAAATTGAGAAAGGTGAAACAGTTCGAATAGCAGGAGGAGTAGGCATGTTTCTCTGCAATGCACCCGATGAAAATACAGAGATTTCTGCATACATTTATTCACTTCCTACAACACATTTGAATGCACTTGATGGAGCGGCGGTTTTTAACTACATCAAATCAACATCGTAGGATTTAAATGCAACTTTGTTACTGATACTAAACCCTAGTTAAGAAGACTTTTAGACCATCGGTTTTTTTTAATAATTTTTAATTATTCAATTTAATTGTGTGTTAAACACATCGATTGCTTGCATAAGTTATAAAGATTATTGAAGAACGAGCTACATTAAATAACAAATATTGAACAGAGAGCTTGCAGATTTATTAAACTCTTGCTACGTGCATTGCATGGCATGTAGTGATCTCCACCTGGTACGCATGCAGTTTGCATGTATCCTATCCATACATCGCTCTACACTTGGTTTGGCTTGTGGCTCATGGCCCAGGTTCAATCCTAGGTGATGTTTAATGTAGCAACGGATTGACAAATCCCCTTCTCAGTCATATTCTCATGGCATCTTGGTTGGATTGTATTATTGTGCTTCAAAGCTGCTCTAGCCTTTCTCCATGGGCCAAGTCCCCTTCTCAATCATATTCTCATGGCATCTTGGTTGGATTGTATTACTGTGCTTCAAAGCTGCTCTGGCCTTTCTCCATGGGCCAAGTCCCCTTATCAGTCATATTATCATGGCATCTTGGTTGGATTGAATCACTGTGCTTCAAAGCTGCTCTGGCCTTTCTCCATGGGCCAAGAATCTGAATATCAAACAGAGGTGTGTGGAATCTATAGCATGGAAAACAGCCACGGACCCTGCTCGCGTTAGATGGCCATTCACACCCACCAATAAAACACATGATTTGATGAGTCCATTAAAGCATCATTCTATACTACC
Organism: Picea engelmannii; assembly: GCA_009831015.1. Classification (NCBI taxonomy): domain Eukaryota; kingdom Viridiplantae; phylum Streptophyta; class Pinopsida; order Pinales; family Pinaceae; genus Picea; species Picea engelmannii. The sequence goes on from ML800113.1 coordinate 17,966, forward strand.
CAATAATAAGCGAATTATAATGCAAACCAGTTGTGCAGGAGAGATCAACCATGACGAAGTCTATCAGACTGAATGCCCAACACAAGTAACTGATATTGGACTGGAGATTCAAAAATTGAGAGCAGAGTTCACCATACTTGAGAAATTTTCCCAAAGAATACTTAAGCAGCTGGAAAAAGTTTCTACACAAAAGATGAGCTTCTTGCCTGCGAAGTACTTCATGTCGAAATCAAGTAACAGAAGACAGAAAGCTGGCCTGTTTTTGTTGTCCATGTTGAATGAGCTTCTAGGCAAACCGATGTGAATCATGCGATGTCGTCTACCCAGGCTGACAACATAATAATGTGGAAGAGTATAAAACTGCGAAGGAACTCTATATGATTTATTAATTATTATGTCAGTATTAATGCCAGTTATGAGAGACGAGAAATTCCATGAATGAATAAATGTAACATGTAATTAGTTATATTTGTTTCAGTATTTGTTTTAAATTCGAGGATGAGATTCTCATATTCTTGGTTTATGGGCTCAAATGGCCATCCGGAGTTGGAGAGTTGGAGCGTTTGGAGCGTTGAGGTCGAGGAGAGGGCGACAGAGACATTTTGGTGAACAATGTAGTTACAGCCCGCGTAAAAAATAGTTGCAGAAGGTCGACAGATTTGGAGATAGAATACGGTTTACGCAGGAGGGGAAAACCTAACACACAAAGGATGATTTCACCCACAGAGAATGTGGATCTCGGTCTGAATGCTAGCTTCACTTCCTTTGAAATCTCGCTTAGTGAGATCCGCAGTTCGAATCGTGCAAATCTCTACAAGGGAGGCAAGCAAGGCTTTGGGAGAACTATTTGGAACCAAGTCACAAGTTGTAGACGAGATACGTCGTTAAGGGAAAGAGGTTCCCACAGACTACAGTTGCCAGACATCAGATGAAGTTCATGCCCAGGCTTCAGGGAGGGAATCAAAACTTCAATGTGAATAGATATCCCTCCCTTTCATAAGTCATGTGCGTTCAAAATAAGTCGGTGAGACCCGCCCCTTCGAGGCCTTAATCGATCGATCCAACAGATGTCCACCTCCTTAGATTTTCTCCTAGCTCGGATGCTTAAGTGAGATGGTAAAAAACTAGGAAAAGGGAGAATGAGGTCTATTCCTTAATCGATGTATGTCCAGCGACTAAGCAGGTTCTTCAAAGCAAAGAACTCATCCCCAATCACACTCTTCGCAGGTTGATACAGGACTGGTTTGTTGCCAACAGTTCTAATGGGATCATCAGAATACCTACACCTAAACTCGTTGCAGAGGCGAGGAAGGTGCGCCAACTGATTCAGGTACTTCTCGTATTTAGCATACTGCATGACTTCTCTGCTCTCTGAAATCATTCTGCCTACAAATAAATTAGGAAAAATATAAAAAAAAACAAAGAAAATTCAGTTCAATCTTACACAAAAATATACCTTTAACTTTTTTGTTAATGCCTCCAGGAGAGGCCAACCTAAAGAAAGAAAAGGGAGAATGATGTTGCACGTTGCAGTAAAGGGAGGGTGCCTAGTCCTTTCCAGATTGATGCCCAGATTGATGCGGCAGATTGATGTTGCATGCCTCAGGCAAGCGAAAATACTAGCATGCAAGCAGAAATACTAACAGGTTACGAAAAATTGGAGAGGAGGCTGTGTGTCATGTGTGAAGGAGAAGGTAAAGAAGAGAAATTGCAGGGTCGTGTAGCTTTGCATGGTGGTGTAGGTGGCAGCAAATGCAATGGGCTATGGATTATTATGGATTACTTCTTAACATTTAATGTTAAGAAGTAATGCTAGACTCATGTCTAGCATTACTTTGTTTGCAAAAAATGAGTACTGAAAACTATGAAATAAACTAAGCTATCATTTCCATGTGCCTCAGGAAGAGGCCAAATAAGAAGTCAATATCAAAACTTTGATTTAGTTATATGAATTTCCAACCTAAAGTATATGATTTTTTAAAAACTTTGGTTAAAGGAGCTAAATTTTTTTGGTTTTTGTGTCAATTTAATAGAAAACATGAAAATTGATTACTATTAGTCCCTACCAGCCCGAAGGGCAGGGACCAATAATTAGAGAAAGTACATTAAAAATGTTAAAATAAAAGAAAGGTATTTACATTGTTTTGGTATTCTTGCATTTTTTAATATCGCATTAAAAGAAAATGAATGAAAATGAAACTATAACAACAAAAGAAGATATTTCCAGAGCTTGAAAAATGATCTTTATTGTTAAATGTAATCCCATACATTCTCATAGATTTTGTGTTGCTTTCAAGCCCTTATGAGGACTTGGACCAAAGTTGTATTTAACTATTCTAGATGGAATTAGCATCATACACAGAATAGCCAAGTGCAGAAAAGAGAAGAAGAAGAACTAAGTCGGGCATTGAACAAAGCAATGATTGTGAAGCATGAGGATGTTATCTACATAAAAGAAAAACTGATTAACATTGAAATTTCAGACTACTAATACAACAAACTTAGCAAATAAACAATTACCTCAAAAACACAATTTAAACTCAGCCTTGCTTCACTCGTTCTGCCACTTTGCAAGATACCCCTGCTATCAACAGCTTCATCAAATACCTAAGCAAAAAATGTATGGAGCATGAATGATGAAAGAATGATAAATCTCAAAGCTCCTTGCATACCTCTCTAAAAAAAAATCCTCCTCTTATTGGTTGCTTAATGCTTGTTTTATAGCATTTGATGGACAGTTTTGGTAGTTTGGGCCGTTTTGGATTAACGAAAAGAAGTATGATTTGTCCAGAAACGTCTTCATTAAATAAAATAATATGGAATAAAATTCATTAAGAATATCATTATTCCACTTCTTTGTACACGCGTCAATTCCTTCATAATGTTTCTTCTCTCCAATTGATGTATTAGAGTATCTTTAAGGGGTTGAGGTAGTTGTATTCCGTTGTGTACATGCCAAGGGAAGTTTGGGAACGATCCCAACCAAAAACTCCGCCTGAAAAATGTGGAATAATTTATTTTTTCATATTTTTTTAGGGCATCCACGAGTTGCAAACTAGCAAGGCATGAACATATGTTGTTTGCACATGGGTGACCCATGGATGGAAACGAAAATGTTGTTTTTTAGATGAGTTTGATGAAGGAGGATGGGATTTAAGTTTGCAAGCTAGGGAAAAGGGCTAGGCCAGAGAACAAATGCAATTGATGTGGTAATTTGTGGTATAAGTACATGGCTGGAGAATTTAATCTGGTTCTATCAATTAAAGAGAAGAAAGGTGATAGTATAGTCAAATATCCCTATAGAGAAAATATGGAAGATCTTCTTGTATATTGGGATCATGTGGACATAAAACCAATGAAGGTTAAATACACATGGACCAATAGAATATTTGGACTTGGGCACATTGTTGCTAGGTTAGATAGATTCCTCATTCACAATGAGCTCCTCCTCACCAATCAATTCATTTCCTCCAAGATTATTCCATCTAGTATTTTGAACCACAAGCCCTTAACTCTCACCCTTAATCAACCTCAAGATCTGGGGACTATTCCCTTTTGTTTCTCTCCCCTTTGGTTCCAGAACCCCAAAGTAATGGATATAATTGTAGAAGAGTGGAGAAATAGATTTTTGGATCCCCATCTTTTTTTTGGGAATGAAAGTTGAGAGTCGTCAAGCATGCACTAAAGGAGTGGGCTATTTCATCCTTCACACATCCAACAAAAGAGAGACTCGAGTTGCAATTTTAGTTGGAAACCCTACAAGACAAAATGGAAGAAGGCAAGGTCTCTAAGAGGGATTTGGTTGAAGCAATAGAGTCTTGCAATAAGATACATAAAGTTAACAAAATAGAAGAAGATGAGGTATCTAAGAGGGATTTGGTTGACGAAAGAGAGTCTTGCAACAAGATACCTAAAGTTAACAAAATGGAAGAGGAGATGTGGTGTTTGAATTCGAGAAGTTTATGGCTTAAATATGGGGATAAAACCACTTCTTTTTTGCATAGGCAAGCAAAAGTTAGATTGTAGAAGAAAATGGTTAAAGAAATAAACCTAGAAGAAGGCACTAGTTTGAGTGATTTCTTAGCTATCAAAGAGGTTTCTCATCCCCATTTTGAGTCTTTGTATACAAGGAGGAGGAGACACATCCTACAACATTATTTTTTATGTTGGCCAATATACCTCAACAAATTTCATTAGAAGAAAATGCAAAGCTAACTAGAGAGATTGAGGAAGCAAAGATAATTAGAGCCATTTGGGATCTCAAGCCAAATAAATCTGCAGGTTCAAACGGGTTCTCAATTCACTTTTATTGTGCTTGTTGGGAAATTATTAAGAAGAACTTGAAACACATGTTCAACCATGCCCGGAAAAAGAACAAACTTGGGGGAAACATCAATTCTTGATTTCTAGATCTTATCCATGAAGAAGTCAATCCTTCTTCTCTCTTCAAATTTTGTCAAATCTCACTTTGTAATTCTTCCTATAAAATAATGACCAAATTGATGGCAAATAGACCTCAAAAAGGTTCTCCCTTAAATTATCTCTGAAAACTAGGGTGGTTTCATGCAAAAGGGACAAATTATTGATAACATTATTTTAGTGCAGGAGGTCATACATTCCAGCAAGGCAAATAAAGAAAAGGGAATGATCATCAAAATGGACATGGTGAATGTGTTTGATAGGTAAGGAATTCCTTCATTTTTGTTGTTCTTCACAAGTTTGGTTTTAATGAAGCCTTTATTTATTGGGTGAGAGCTTGCAAATGGAAGGTCAACAAATTTTCTCAAGAGCAATAGAGGATTAAGGCAAGGGTGTCCTATTCCACCCTTTCTTTATATAATCATGATGGATTCTTTAAGTCAACATCTAGAAAAAGAATGGGTGACAAGTAAGTTGCAAGGAATTATTTTTTACAAAGGAGTTAAAGCCATTAACCATTCTCAATTTGTAGATGATACCCTCCTTCTGGGAGGAGCATCCATAATCATAAGTGAACATTTCAATATTATTTTGGTTCATTTCCTTAATGCTTCCAAGGGCAAGGTTAATAATGGGAAAATCCATAAATGTGGTTGGAATATCAGTGCTCAATAGCTCCAAAGAATTGCCAGAGATCTTGTATTCCCCTGCTTGTCAACTTGGTCTTTGTTTAAATACCTGGGCATGCCAATATCTCTTGGAATTTTGTCTTTAGTGGTCTCGCAAGGAATCATGAGCAAAATAAAAAATAAATTATTGCACCGGGATCCCAACAATTAAATAGATTAGGGAGGGTGGTCCTTATTAAATTAGTTTTTTCTACATTACTTATATTCCAATGATGTGCCATAATTTCTCCAACATGTATAATGAACCAAGTAACAATAAAAATTCAAAAATTATTGTGGCGGAGGGGAAAAACGAACACAAAAAATTACATTTAATTAATTGGAACATTGATAGGTCTCCAAAGGAAAATGGTGGGTTGGACATCAAAGATCTTGTCCTTATGAATCTTGCATTGGGAGACAAAATTTTGTGGCAAATGGTAGTTGGGAAAAGTGAGTGGTGGAAGCAAGTACTATTCAAAAAAAAATTTAATGAAGTAGAAAAAGATGCTTACATCATGAATTACCTAGCACAAAGGGGCCTCCAATATGGAAGTTATACAAGGTAGTTGCATCTATTATTCAATCCAAGCTTGCATGGATCCCTAGCAATGACAAACTCATTAAAATATGGGATGATGGGATTATGGGCCAGCCCCCTCTTTTCCAAATTCAGGAGCTCTTAAGGTTAAGTGAATGGTTGGATGCTCAAGGAGTAACAACTCTCTTTGAATTGACAAAATGGGACATTGAGGACCACTGGATTGGATGGAAATATCCCTCTCTCCCTTCTCCTTGTACTGCCCTGTTCCATTCCCTTCTTCCCTATTTTAATGGTTTCACTCCAGTGGTTATATCAATGGATAACATTAAGGGTTGGGGTCTTTATGGTAGCTTTTATGAGGTCAAGAAAGGCTATATCGCTCAACTTTAGAATCTTCCTCCTTCTCCTTGTTCTAAGATTTGGAAACACATTTCAAATGATGATGGAATTTTGAAAGTCAATGTAACATCCCCGCTATAATCCCTAATTTAATTAATGATTAATGTATATATAATGTGTGGCTACGACCAAAGCCATTTATATGTGAAATATATTTCTAAGTTTTAATAAATAAAATGTAATGCCAACGGCTAAGGGGACATGGACATAGATGGGGGATGTTAGCACTAGAAGTCACCTCGATATTGTGTTGGAGGTAAGCCCAGTACCCATCAGAGTTTTATGTCACTGGTTGGTTTTAAAGAGGTCAAATGGGCACAGACTCAAGAGGATATCGTTTTAACTCAGAAAACTAGACTGGTATGCACCTATAGGTGAGGTCTTGATTAAATTCAGTCAGTAAGTTGGAGTAAGGGTGAATAGGAGGAAGATTTAGTGAGAAAGGTGTAGAGGTATGCTATGAACATCAGATTTTCCAATAGCCTAGGGAGGAAAAACTTAAACACAAGGTCCTCTTGGATTCAAATTTCAAGGAAGCTGAAAGAAATCATAACAGTACTATAATCAAACATTTATCATAATATAGTTACAACAATCCATGTGAATCAATCAAACATGAACTCTCTCAGTATCAGAGGCAAATAAGATGGAGAAGAAGTTGACTTTCATTAAACAAGATGTCTCAAAAACAAATACATAACCAGAGAACCAGTGTTCTTCATCAAAAGTTTACAATACGTGAGCACTGCTCAACCATCGACCTTTACAAAATATCAAAACTGAGTATATATACTCAAAACTACTAAAACTACCAGGAATGTGATCATATCACTGCCTTCAAAGCCTTCAGTCGGCACTTGCTCTGTCAGGTTGTGCGGACCTCATTATGTCAAACGTGAGCCAGGCATAGTTATGTGCTTTACAGGAAAAATTGCCCATAAGGAAGCTTCGGATCGTAAGTGTGCCTTCACGACCTCTCTCAGCCTGCTTTCCATTTATGGGCTGAGTTGAAGTTTCAACCACCAACTCTTTTTCCATTAACTGATATCTCCTCGAGATCAAGACCAGGTCAGGAAACCAAGGGATGACTACTTGTTGTGATTAAATGCGATGCTAAATGAACATACAAACACAGGGCCATTGGTCTGATCAAGATCTTTGGTTGGGATGATTTTGTTATTTGAGGTGCAGCTGTTGAAGTTTACCCTTTCACCAATTATGGGATACATAAGACCTTTAGTGGAGACGGTGCCAAATTTGGTTCTTTAAGAGCCTTGGACGTGGAGCAGAGGATGAGCGCCCTGTGACGTTGGCCTTGCTTGAATGTGACCTCGGGCTGTGACCCGACGCCTTATCCCAAATGGTATCTTAGGATTTCGCGCTTAGGGAGTCTTCACCTCCCCTACTCCAGATTTCCCGATGCCTAAGTCGGCGAAATCACCCTGCTCAGACCGATGGTCAGATATTTTTTGTGATCGACGACTGCGATTGCTTCTTCGGAACTCTGAATAGATCATCTCCATGCGATGGGTGCCAACCTTTCCTTCTGGACCCGCCTTCCATAGGACCTCAGGCTGTGACCCTAGGACCACTCTCCGAGTGCTTCGCGAACTCACGCTGCGAGAAAATTGTGCATTGTTCCCAGCAAACCTCTGATTTGTGAAACCGCAAATTTGCTGATCTATTGCCATGTGCCCTTCTAGATCAGACGGTCCAGCTTTACTTCGTACTTCACGCTTTGGGACTCCGAGATTTTGCAATGTTTCTCATTTTAAAACTCCTAAAGTAAAACTCCCGGAGTGATAGATCTGATGACGCATGGCTCTTGCTGATCAATGGCTGAAATATATTTTGGGACTTCAGCCACTTCGGCAAATTCGACGCTTTGGTAGCCTTGTGCAGGCCGCGAACTTGAACAACCTGTTGCCCTTGACAACTATATGTGATAACATTTGGCTCCACAGGGGATGGCATGCTCCCTGCGAGTTTCCAAGAACAAGTAGTTCCAGTGCCTTAGTTGTTGGGTTATGGATTCATGCTAAAAAAATGTCCTACTGAGGATTACAGGCCGATAATTACTCTAAACAAAAACAAATTGTAATGTCCCTTTGCAAATAGGAGCTCCAAAGAGGAGGCTTAATGGTCTAAACCGCCCTGTTAGACTATAGCCAGGGCCAAAGAGGGGTAAAAAGGGTTACTAGAGGTCACTCCAGTCACAGGTGTTATATTCAGAAAGTGACATTGAGCTAAAAAGGGTTAAAAGCGCTTTTAAGTCATTATGAGCTAAAAATAGAAGCCAACAGTGAATTATGGTTTCAACAATGATTTAGGGTTTTGGAATTCAACAATGAATTAGGGTTTTGGAAGTCAACAATGAATTAGGGTTTCGAAATGATTTAGGGTTTTGGAAAGCCATAAAGGAAGGGTCAACGACCTAATTCATCATTATGTAGATTATGACTTGTCATTGAGGAGAAGAGGCACATCTCAGGAGAGATAGTTCAGTGGATTCCAGGTGGAAGACACCAGTTGGCTGATTTCGATGTTGAGAGACACACCCTAGTCACTGGGGAGACCATTCAAGTCTTCCATCATTCTTCAGCAACAGTTACACAGTGTTCAACAGCAAGGGTGCATTCATCCAGAGTGAGGGCGCAGCTTCTTAGAGGGTTTTTAGTCGACTTATCCCATCCAGGGAGAATTATGAGATTTACCTTTGACCCATTTGAGAGGAAGTCAAGGCACATATTTTGCCTAGTTCCTCATCAGATTCCGACGGAGGAATCAACTGGGGCGCATTTTCCAGACTTGGACGTGCGACACTTTTGGCGGATACATTTGGGGTTCCAGAGCAAGCATCAAGCCATATTCAGGGAAACCCTTCCAACCCATTTCCTAGTAGACCAAGGCGGTCATTTTGAGACACATCTTGTTTGATTCCGACAGTGGAACCATTAGGATGCATTTTGCCAGAGAAAGAGGGGCGCATTCCTCCAGGGGGATCCATCCGAGGTCCAAACTCACCAGCAGAGGGGTCCAACAGTTACCAGTATGGAGGACTAGAGCAGGGCACATCATTTGGGATAGTTTCCATGCCATTCCAAGAAGTACAGCTCCCAGGGCGAACTTTCTAGACTTCCAACAGTTACCATCAGAGCTGCCATAGTCCCAGTGCATCCATTGATTCTGCAATGCTCCCATATTCCGGGTATTATCTTTTAGTTGATTATTTGTATTATGACTAAGATCCTTTGTCTTTTGATCTAGTCGAGTGATTCATTTTATTTAGCCGCATTCGACCTTTGTACTCCGCAGAGATATCATAATATAAACTTTGCAGTCCTTTGTCGCATTTGTTATTTGTATGATCATTTATATGTTGTAAACGATTAATCCTACACACAAATTAGCAGTGTTTCCTAGACTAGCCAAGTCAGGAACATTACAGTGGTATCATAGCTTTAGTCCTGCCAGCCTATGACTAAAGACAATGAGTGCAACAGAACTCCTAGAGGGTCGTGAAAACGTAGGTGACAAATATGTCACTTACAGTAGGCATAAGGAAAGAAGGCATAAGCCTGATTTTCCCCCTTTTCCTCCTAGCTCAGAGGAAGAGGAAGAGGCACACAGAGAAGCAGAGAGAAGGGGAGAGCGTGAGGCTGAGCGAGATGCATAGAGGATGCTAGGAGACAGATATGAGCGACTAGAGGGCAATGGCAAGGCCCCCGTAGATTCTGAGACAACTTTCATGTAGGTTATCAACGATATGTTAGTTAGTCAACGAACCATGTCTCAGTCCTTGGCACAGGTGGTTGATAGATTGGCTAGAGTGGGCACCCCAGACACACAAGTCCCGCATGCAACACAGGGGAACTCAGGAGCATGCAATAGACCCCAGCCACCCTCTCGCACATACACCTCTGTGAGTAGGATTCCCAGACCCTTGTTTCCTAGTTTCCATAGGGCACCCCCGGTAGCAGCACCGCCACTGATAGCATAGAGGCCACCCACTCATGCAGACGAAATTGCAGAGTATAGGAGGGAGTACACAGCATTGGGTTGTGACTTCCATCAGGACATGACCTTAGTCGAGTACTATGGACTCAGACTCAGGAACCGCCCCAGAAAGCCGAAGAGGGGAGGACCAAAATAGCAGCAAGGGCATAACATCGATTTCATCTGAAAAGTTGGGAAACTCACCATCCCTTCTTTTGACGGATCGTCCAAATACACCGCTAGATCTTGGGTATAGAAGCTAGACACGTATTACAAGCTCAACCAGATGACCAAGACAAAGGCCATTAGTTTCGTGACCTTACACTTAGAGGGTGAGGCACACGAGTGGTGGTATCATGGACTGGTTACATTGGGTCACAGTTGCATCACATCCTATAGGGAGTTTACAGATAGGCTCATGGACAGGTTTGACAGGAAGGATCCCGAGATCCACTTCAGGGATCTAGCCCAGTTGATACAAACATGCACAACAGAGGCATTCATCACAGAGTTTCAGCGGGTAGTCGTGGCAGTGACAAATATATCAGAGCCCAGGCTGATCATGTTATTCACAGAAGGACTCATAGAGCCTTTGAGAGGATGGGTGAAGGCATACAAGCCTCCCACTTTGCAAGATGCCATCCTTCGCACTCGATATTTGGCAGACTCAGTGCCAAAGACTAAAAATTTCTCCAAACCATTTGTGCCCCAGAGGGATCAAGACAGGAATCCATTCCAGAGAGAATGGAAGGGCAAAGAGAAGTTGGATGATGAGACTAGGTGAGAGCTTATGAGGAAGAAGATTTGCTTCAACTGCAGAGATCCTTGGGTCCCAGGCCATAGGTGCATGGGAAAGGGAGAGATTCATTATATTGAGGTAGCAGCAGACAACGTGGATAGTGAGGAGGAGGAGCAAGACAATGGATCCACTAGTTCAGAGGAGGATTCAGCACCATCAGAGGAGCAACCTCCCCGTAGACCACCAACACCGGCAGAAGCCCATCCTCCAGTAGTCCCACAACCGCCAGAGCAGGCTAACAGGAGGAATCCAACAAAGGGAGGAGTCATAGAAACCCTTTCTGGTGTTCCCAGGTATGATACCCTCCGTATAAGAGGGATTATTCAGGGGCAATGAGAAATCACCCTGATAGAGGGTGGGGCCACCCACATCTTCATCGACACTTCACTAGTATTGAGACGGGCACTTCAGATAGAGGAGTTTGAGGGGTTTGATGTTGCAGTAGTAGATAGCCACACAGTGGAGTGTCTAGATAGAGTTCCAAACTTAGAGATGAAGTTAGGCAACTACACAATGAGAGACACATTTTATGTGGTTGACCTATCAGACATCGATGTGGTGTTAGGAGTTTAGTGGATGATTACCTTGGGAAAAATCACTACCAACTACCAAACCTTGGAAATGGGATTCTGAGATTAGGATGGGAAGAAGGTTGTTCTAAGGGGTATGTCGACAGGAGCACCCAGGACAGTTTTAGCCAAGAGGATGGAAAGGATATTCAGACATGGGGAGGTAGCATATGTCACAGAATGCTTGATCACCACTCAAAAGGATTCAAAAGGTAGACAACAGTACCATACAGAGATCAAGAATTTATTGGGACGACATTAGCAGGTCTTTCAGGCAATTCCACCAGGGAGACCACCTGGCAGGGGGTTTGAGCACACCATTGAGTTGGAGGAGGGGACCAAACCTATGATCACCCCCCCACCTATCGTTATCCTAGGAGGTTCAAGGATGAGATAGAGAAGGCGATCAAGGAATTGTTGGCGATGGGACACATCAGACCGAGCAGCAGCCCATTTGCTTCTTCAGTTGTCTTAGTTATGAAGAAGGATGGCACCATGAGGATGTGCATTGATTACCGAGCCTTGAACAAGAAAAACATCAAGAACCGGTATCCTATCCCATGCATTGACGAGTTGATGGATGAACTACCTGGAGCAGTTTTCTTCTCAAAAATTGATCTACGCTTTGGATATCATCATATCAACATCCGAGAGAAGGACATAGAGAAGACGACATTTCGATGTCATTTTGGACACTTCGAGTTCCTGGATCTGCCATTTGGGCTAACCAATGCACCCGCTACATTCCAGTCTTGCATGAACCATATATTCAGGGATCAGTTAAGGAAATCAGTCTTGGTTTTCTTCGACGACATCTTGATCTATAGCTGGTCATGGCAAGAGCATATGAGGTACCTGGATGAGGTATTGAGCATCATGGAGGCACAATCATTATATGCCAAAGAGTCCAAGTGCGAGTTCGGTATGACAGAGTTTCTTTACTTAGGCCACATCATCAGTGCACAACGGGTACAGGTGCACCAAGAGAAAATCAGGGCCATTCTGGATTGGCCGACGCCTAGGAACGTGACAGAATTGAGGAGCTTCTTCAGGTTGTGCAGCTATTACAGGCGATTCGTCCGGGGTTTTTCTCAGCTTGGAGAACCGTTGACAGATCTTACTAAGCCTGGGGCCTTCATATGGACCGAGAAATCACAGGAAGCCTTTGATCACATGAAGGAAGTCATGGGCACTTGTCTAGTGTTGGCACTACTATACTTCACCTTGCCATTTGTACTAGAGTGTGACGCATCTGGCAAAGGGATCGGTGCAGTTTTGATGCAGGAAGGAAACCCCATTGTATTCGAGAGCTGAAATCTTAGTCAACCTGAGGGGTTGTACTCCATTTATGACAAAGAAATGTTGGTAATCATGCATGCCTTGACCAAGTTCAGACAATATTTGGTGGGCAACAAATTCGTGGTCAAAACCGATCACAACAGTTTGAAATATTTCCTTGAGCAGAAGGACCTCAATGAGCGCCAATAGAAATGTGTGACGAAGGTACAGGCGTTCAACTTTGACATAGAGTATGTCAAGGGGAAGAAGAACATTGTGGACGATGCACTATTGAGGAGACCTATGACATGTTCTTTGATGGAGATTTCAGCAGATTGGAAATCCCACTTGTTAGTGGAATATTCCAAGAACAAGTTCGCTTGTGAGGTGACAGATGGACAGATACAAGATGACCGATATAGGGTCATTGACGATGTCATATTTTACAAGGATAGAGTCTACTTGGTGCCAGATTCAGGGCTCAAGAAGAATATCCTCACCGCAGTTCATGATTCACCTCTAGCAGGTCATCAGGGGTTTTTCAAAACCTATAGACAGATCAGAGAGAGGTTCTCATGGAAGGGCCTCAAACAGGACGTTATGAGACATGTCAGTGAGTTTGTGACTTGCCAACAGAACAAGTCAGAGCATGCTCCTCCAGCAGGGCTACTTCAGCCACTCCCCATTCCAGAGCAGAAATGGGAGAGTATATCTATGGACTTCATCATAGGTCTACCCAAGGTCCAGGGTAAGGACTGTATCTATGTAGTGGTCGACAGATTGACAAAGTTTGCTCACTTCTATGCCATACCAACAGAGTATAGCGTAGTTCAGGTCGTCGAGCTTTTCTTCAAGGAGGTCTTCAGACTTCATGGCTTTCTGAAGAACATCGTGAGTGACAAGGATAGTCGGTTCATAGGGACATTTTGGAGAGAGTTGTTTCGATTGGTGGGGACAGAGTTGACACCTAGCACCAGATATCACCCTCAGACAGATAGGTAGACCAAGATTGTCAACAAGTGGGTTGAAGGGTATTTGAGGAACTATGTAGGAGGACAACAGATAACGTGGGTAAAGTGATTACATTTAGGAGAACATTGCTATAACACCACCTTCCACATGTCCATTGGTATGACACCCTTTCGAGCATTGTACGGATATGATGCTCCCACTTTGGTAGACTTGGTATTCTGGGAGAGAAGAGCTCCCAAGGCCAAGGATTGGATCATAGAGAGTCAAGAGATTCTCAAGTTGTTGAAAGAGACCCTGCAGACGGTGAAAAACTGATAGAAGATAAGTGCAGACAGGCACAGGATAGAGCGCAGCTTTGAGGTTGGAGATTTGATTTTCTTGATACTCCAACCCTACAGACAGTCATCTCTGAAGAAGAGTGGGGCCGAGAAGCTCAAGCCTAGATTTTATGGTCCCTACAAGATCATGCGTCAAGTAGGCGAGGTTGCTTACGAGCTAGAGCTTATAGAGGGGAGAAACATTCATAACGTGTTCCACGTGTCTTGCCTAAAAAAGGAAGTGGCACAATTCATTAGCACATCAGAGGAGCTTCTCTCGTTGGATGAGGAGGGACAGTTGGAGTTAGTTCTGGAGGAGGTTTTGGAGTTCTGAGAGTGGAAAATGAGGAGTAGGGTCATCAGAGAGTGTTTGATCAAATGGAGAGGGCTTCCAATAGAGGACACTACTTGGGAGAGCGAGCAGGTGTTGTAGCACCTTGCACTGGTATTGCTTGAGGACAAGCAATTTCGGGAAGGGAGGATTGTAATGTCCCTTTCCAAATAAGAGCTCTAGAGAGGAGGCTTAATGGTCTTAACCACCCCGTTAGACTATAGCCAGGGCCAAAGAGGGGTAAATAGGGTTACTAGAGGTCACTCCAGTCATAGGTGTTATATTCGAAAAGTGACATTGAGCTAAAGAGGGTTAAAAGTGATTTTAAGTCATTATGAGCTAAAAATAGAAGTCAACAATGAATTAGGGTTTCAGCAGTGATTTAGGGTTTTGGAAGTCAACATTGAATTGGGGTTTCAACATGATTTAGGGTTTTGGAAAACTATAAAGGAAGGGTCAGCGACCTAATTCATCATTATGCTGATTATGACTTGTCATTGAGGAGAAGAGGTGCATCTCAGAAGAGATAGTTCAGTGGATTTCAGGAGGAAGACACCAGTTGGCTGATTTCGGTGTTGAGAGACACACCCTAGTCACCAAGGAGATCATTCAGGTCTTCCATCATTCTTCAGCAACAGTTACACCGTGTTCAACAGCAAGGGTGCATTCATCCAAAGTGAGGGTGCAACTTCTGAGAGGGTTTTTAGTCGACTTATCCCATCCAGGGAGAATTCCAAGATTTCCCTCCAACCCATTTGAGAGGAAGGCAAGGCACATCTTTTTCCTAGTTCCTCATCATATTCCGACAGAGGAATCAACTGGGGCACATTTTCCAGACTTGGACGTGCAACACTTTTGGCGGATACATTCGGGGTTCCAAAGCCAGCATCAAGCCATATTTAGGGAAACCCTTCCGACCCATTTCCCAGTAGACCAAGGTGGTCATTTTGAGACACATCTCGTCCGATTTCGACGGTGGAATCACTAGGACACATTTTTCCAGAGAAAGAGGGGCGCATTCCCCTAAGGGTATCCATCTGGGGTCCAAACTCACTAGCAGAGGGGTCCAACAGTTACCAGTACAGAGGACTAGAGTAGGGTGCATCATTTGGGACAGTTTCCAGGCCATTCTGAGAAGTACAACTCCGAGGGCGAACTTTCTAGACTTCCAATAGTTACCGTCAGAGCTGCCATAGTCCCAATGCATCCATTGATTCCGCAGTGCTCCCATATTCCAGGTATTATCTTTTAGTTGCTTATTTGTATTCCGGCTAAGATTCTTTGTCTTTTGATCTAGCCGAGTGATTCATTTTATTTAGCCGCATTTGGCCTTTGTACTCTGTAGAGATATCATAATATAAACTTTGCAGTCCTTTATCGCATTTGTTATTTGTATGATCATTTATATGTTGTAAAAGATTAATCCTACACACACATTAGCAGCGTTTCCTAGACTAGCCAATTCAGGAACATTACACAAATACATGGGCTTTAGAGGAGCTTATTTATGTACAATCCTATACTAACTAATCTTTACAAAGTGCTAGGTGAAAGAAAACTTCCACCATAGCCATTCAAGTAACTTCCTAATTGGAAGCTCTTTTACTCTATCAACGACTGATAACAAACGGTGCAACTGTGACAGTAGAATGGTTACATCCTTCATCTTTCGTCCAAAGGCTGAAGTTGAGATAAATATAGGCAGCTCCAAGGCATGAAGGAAATGCAGCTTCATGTACTCACTGACAGGCCCATAGAACGAGTGGAAAACTCCAGAAAATTTGTAACAGATAGCTCGATCTGCTCCACAATTGCTCACACATGGTTGAATATCTCTTGTAAGCACAGGTGGATGAGAAGTTGATGCGGGCTGACTAATCCCAGGTGGTGGCTGCTCACTCACAGGCTTAGGGAAGGATATAAACTGCTCATTTGACTTTCCCTCTTCTTCTTTGTGACTCTCCCAAGGGTTAGAGTCATAATATTCATAAACAAGACCCATGGGAAATCTCTGCTCTTGGTCTTCTGCAGGCCCAGGATGAATGATTTCCACACAATGTTTTCCTTCAATGTATAAAGGAAAAGGTTCTATTGCATGCTCTTGGAAATCCTTCATATCCAGTTCAAAATCTGACTCATAGTTGTCATACATGGGCTGGCTGGTACCGGGTGATATCTGCTCATTTACAGGTTCTGAACAGGAGATAAACTGCGCATTTGGCTCCTTTTTTTCTCCTTCATGGCTCTCCCAATGATCAGATTCACAATCATAATAAACATGAACCATGGGAGTGCTCTGATCTTCATCATCTTCACTGGGATATTCATCGCAAGTTGTTTGTTCTTGGCCAGTATCCGAAATCACTTCTTCATCATAAGTAGGGCTGCCAAGAACATCTATTTCGAGGACCGGAATATCCTCTACATCTTCATAAGAGCAACAAGCATGATCTGCCTTCAATTTCTCTATTTTGCAGAAAGTGATTTTACCAGTCCCACCAGCTCATCTAAAGCATCTTCTTCATCCTCACAGTCTGCGTTAGAATCTGCTATATTCTGAACACAGTTGTTATTTTCCTCACAATAGTTATGAGAAATAAAATCAGAGGAATAAAATTTTTGACAATGCCCATTGAAAGCTGCATGAAACTGCTCCAGGGAGGAGATGCTAGCAGGGGGTAAGGAGTGGTACCAATTGCGAGCATCTCCTGTTAACAAGATCATGAACATCTTTAATAATACATCCTCGTGATGTATTTCCCATTGATGCATGAGTTCATGAAACTCAAGGATATGGTGAGCAGGGTTGTCCTCTTTACGCTCTCTAAATATGGGAAAATAATCACCCCATTCATTTGGAGTAGGAACAACATTAGGAAAACCAGGAATAGAGGAGAAATTAAAAGGAGCATACATTCGAGCCAAGATTCTTTCCATTTCGAACCAGTGGAGTCGCCAATCGATACTTTAATCATGGAGTCGCTAGGTGAATGATATGCAGTCTGAATGTGTCTGGTCTTTGTTCACCATCAAAGACCAGATCTGATCGTTGTCAATCTCCCAAGGAACTTTCAAGCTGAGAAAGCGGCTGCTAAAAGCCTTCTCGAAAAATTTCTCTGGGTCATCTCGGGTATGCTAGAGGCAGCCACAACTGAAATAGTGGAGTCGCCAGGTGAAAATGCAATTTTCAATGGTTCTGATATCTGATGCACCTTCAAAATCATAAGCTTGTTGTCGTTCTACCTAGGGAAAAGTCTTCAATTCGTTCCCCGACAACGACACCAGAAATGTTAGCACTAGAAGTCACCTCCAGAATTGCGTTGGAGGTAAGCCCAGTACCCATTAGAGTTTTATGTCACTGGTTGGTTTTAAAGAGGTAAAATGGGCGCAGACTCAAGATGATATCGTTTTAACTCAAAAAACTGGACTGGTATGCACCTGTAGGTGAGGTATTGATTAACTTCAGTCAGTAAGTTGGAGTAAGGGTGAATAGGAGGAAGATTTAGTGAGAAAGGTGTAGAGGTCCGCTATGAACATCAGATTTTCCAGCAGCCTAGGGAG
>ML800113.1:35918-47387 GCA_009831015.1 Picea engelmannii
TCCCGCTCCCGCTCCCGCTCCGCGCTCCCAACAGCCTTGTGTAGGACAGTTTTTCCAATGAAAGAGACCCCCAAAAGAAACAGCAATAAACCCCCAGACTTCCAAGTAGATAACAATAATACCCCAGCAGAAAGAACCCTCCACAAAATAGCACAGGAAAGAACTGGACAGCAAGTTATCAAACCCTCCACAAGCAAAAGGCAAAACCCTCAACTCAGAAAACTAGACAGCAAGATGATAACCCCCACAGGGATCTCAGCACTCCACGCGGCAGCCAGAAGAGAGCCCACACAGCAAAGGAGAGAGCATAGATAGAGACCGTGGCACCTGTACACAGGTCCGTGGCCCTAAAGAGAGATTCGACACCCACAGAACAGGTCCGACAGCCAATGACACAGGTCTGGCAACTCTAAAAACAGGTAAGGCAGCACTTGGGAGGCACCTTACAGTTCAAGGGAAGACAGATCCAGCTACCTTACATCAGCAGACCTAATGAAGAAGCTTCCAGCCAACTAGATCTTAAACTGGTAACCAAAAGAGAGGCCGCACCAACAAGGGAGAAGTGTCACTGAGGTAGCCGCAGCAAGAAGAGAGTGAATGTGTGTAGAAAAGCAATAGGGTAGGGTCTTATTTATAGTTAGGGAGAGGGGTTAGGGTAATGAGGATAATAATTAAATATTGACATTTAATTAATATGTCAATTAATATTAATAAAACCCTAATTACACAATCACATAAATTAAAACCCCAATCACATAGAATAAAACCCCAATCACATAAACCAAGAGGGAAAGCAAAACAACAAGGGGGTAACTGTTAGGACAAAGTCAAGCGGGGGGGGAGGGGATCCATAATGGAAAAACATGTCCACATGAGTCTCATAATGACCTATAAACTTTATCATCACTGCATAAGAGGGTACATCAACAATGTGGTCATGTCCATCTTCATAGGCAGTCCTAGGTCTCATGGACCATCCCGGGAGAGAGGAAGAGGATCACACATCAACACATCTTGGTATTACACAAAGATCTACCTAGTCAAAGACCAGGTTGCCCCAGAACACATCTGAGGGCCCTAGAACATATCTAGGGTCTTATCCACCAAGGTACAAGACCAAGGATCAACCCATGCATTAAGCAAGGGTTCCCTGGAACACATCCAGGGGACCTAGACACATCTAGGGACTTATATCAGCCACCAAGGAACACGTCCAAGGATCAATCCAAGCACCAGGTAAGGATTCCCTGGAACACATCTAGGGGCCCTAGAACACATCTAGGGTCTTACTGCTTGGTCCTGGACCAAGAACCCCAGTCATCTACCAGGGGCCCTCACAAGGGTCTTTTGCCATGGCTCTCACTGCTTGGTCTCATACCAAGAAACCCCAGGAGTGTGTTGGGGGCCCTAGTCCACAGCTAGGGTCTTATGCCATCCTCCAGGAGAATGGCTCTTGCGGCGGCACTAATTTCAACAAGCACTATCGTTTTAGAGAATTAAAACCATAGTTACCAAATTCATCCAAATCTGGCCAATTTATACAGAAATTCGGAAGTTTGATTCGTCTGGCAAATTATTCAGTTCAGTTCGGTTCACTCAATTCATCCAATTTCCAAATTCGGGGCTTTGCAAATAATTCATTTTGTATGCAAGCATAACATCAGATTAGCCTGCAGCAGAGGTATTGAAACTTTGTATGGCACTCCATTTGCTTCCTTACAGACATCCACACTAGTAAATTCAATACGTCTATCTCTGACCTGCATATACTGGTGAATTTCTACTGGTTTAAGAGGTATAATAGCGAATTTTTTCAAATTGAAAATTGTTCACTCGAATTTTTTTCCCTATTGTACTGAATTTCAATTCGAACCTGCTAACTATGCTTCATTTGCCATCTCGTCCGCATCTGAATTGTTTACTCGATACACATGATAGAAGTACAGTTACCAAATTTGGCCAAATCAGCAAAATAAATTCGAAAATTCGCCTTTTCGCTTGATTTGGCCGAATTATCTGTTCAAATTCGATTTGTCTTTGAATGTTCCTCTCTCGTAGAGGAATCACAACAGACCCAGGGACACCATGACCTGTTTCAGAAGCCAAATGGAGCATATGTAGCATTGTGGCAAAAGGCAACAGGATTACAAGATCGTATGATTCCTGACACTGCATCACTTAATTCCTTAATGAAATCGAGGGTTAATAGAAAACAATTTCCTAAATAGGTCGAAGTTATGTACTAATTCAGACTGTTTTGATAGTTCTGTATCCGACCTGCAACCAAAAGAAGAATTTACTACTGCGGAGAAAATATCTTGGGAATCTCCTTGCTTTTGGAGATTGCTTGTATTGAATGCTTCTGAATGAAAGCAAAATATGGTGGGATGTGTAGGTGCCTTTTGTGTAATTCAAAGACCGCATTCTTTTACTCTAGAAAAAAATGGCTTCTGTGCTGTTTCCAGCAGACACAGACAAGACAAAATCTAAAAAGAGAATTTATTGCATCACTTTTACAGCTCTTGCGGTTCTGACCTTCATAATGAACTTGGTTCAACATTATAACTTTTCAGTTAGAGGTGAAAGTTCTCCATGTCTTGTTCGAATAAAATAGGATATGAGAAATTTGCAGAGAGCAGGTTTGACGAAAACAGAAAATAGGAATGTAAAGAGATTGATTCAATTAAGGACAGTGGTAAGATGTACCTCAATTTAATCATCATGGTTTGTCAAAACCTCCTTTACAACTGCATTTTATACAACTGCCGCTGCTCTCACAGAAAGCTATTAAAAAAACAGAGTGGGTTTGACTTTTGGGTGTACTGCCCAATGTTGGATATACATATATACTGTGGAATTTTGAATAAACTGCCGAATTTTTTTCAGTGTAAATTTTAGACATGATTTTTTTACCTATCTTACCAGATTCAAATTCGAACCTGGTAACTATGATTAAAACCACCCACCCTTTTTTAGTCTTGCTCTTCTATTAATAAAACTTTGTCTTCGCAGGAGATTCATATTTACAGTGTTTCATCGGGTTCTGATCATAAATTTATTGTCCACTGGTTCACTTATTGATTACCCCATTATTCGGAAAACCAAATCCTAAAGAACTTCAGTCTTTCTTCAGTTAAAACTTAGCCATGTAAAATGATCTTAAGCTTCTATTCCCACAATAAATCAAACGGCAACAGCCATTGCTTGCATACAATAAAGTTTCATACGGACTGAGCAATAAATGACACATTTTAAATGCATGGCTCTCTGTAACTTTTTATTCTTAGTTCGGTGAAGTGGAGCATGAGGGGTAGAATTTAGATGTCAATGTTGTCACAAATTTGAAATTTTGGCAGATGGTTCAAACTTCAGTTTGATCTCTGACTGATAAAGGATACATTTTATATTTACTGCTTTCTCTGTTATCATTTGTTTGCAGTTAGGTGAAGAAGAGAGAGAAGGGAAGAATTAAGATGTCAATGTTGTCACAAAATTTGGTCACCTGGTTCAGTTTGATCTTCTGATGGTTCATAAAGTGCGATCAATTAACCAATGTCTCTCACTCAGTGCGAGACTCTTAGTTCAATATTCAGAGTAAAATTTCAAAGGCTCTGGCTACATGACTGGAACGAAATGATGATGTGCAACATCCACCACTTGATGACCAGTTTGCCCAGATCCCATTGGCTATATCGGAGACAGTCAAAGCGCTGGAGGACGACGATGGATGGGAACTGCTGATTATCGATGAGCCACATCGGACAACTGGTTGGACCAAGCCCGAGGACAATGACCACTCGGATCCTGCAGCTGCAGTGACTCTGTGTGCTAAAATATTTATGGCTTTACACATGCTTGTGGTGCACCTTTTGTGGCAGACTTTAATATTTGTACTACTACCATCTAGTATCTGGCCTTCCATCTAATATCTGGCCTTCGGCCAATAATTTTATGATGTATGCTTGATATGGCTAGGAATTCTGTATTTACTCCCCTCCTTGTTTTAAGGTTTTCTTAGTGTTTCGAGTAGCCTGGTTTAAATGCTCCTCTATGACCATTTAGCCGTCTCCTTTCCTGCGACCAGATTTTCTTTACAAGTTTCTTTGAACATATTTTCATACATTCAAAAAAAGGTATAAGGCTTGCCCCAGGGTAATGATCAATGATCATTGGTGAGGTTGATGGAGTATTAAGCTGTCCGCCAGGATTTCATTCTGACAGTGGCCTTACACCTTCCAAATAACATGAATTTCAAGGAGATGAGGCCAGGTGCAAGTATGGAGTGATTTGGGCTGAATAGCTACCCTTCTGTGTAGTGCACTTCAAATTTGATTTAAAAAAAAAAAAATTAAAAATTAAATTCAACTGTGTAGTAACTTGAAAAAAAAAATTAAATACGGGTTTACTCGTTACCTGTTGTACAAAAGTCCACTTCATGTGAACAGCACAGGGATTCTGCAGCTGAACAAAAGAATGGCAGAGCTGAGCCTTCTCCTCAAGGGACACGTGTAATACAGAATTCGTCCAGTAAGATTTATTTGCAGCCCCTCGGAACTCTTCCACAATCTCCATCTCCGCCCCCTTTCCCAGCACCACCACTAGGCGCGGGTTCGAAACACAGAGCGACTGCAAATCATCTCCCCCCTGCTGCGAATAATACACGACATGCAGTGGCCTCTCGAGCTTGCAACCCTCGGGGACGATGACGACTCCCAAGTCGCGGCTTCCAATCCCGTTGAGCGACGAAAACAAGTCTCCTCCATCCGCAGCCTCGAGCGGAGGCAACACGTAATCATCGGGCAGGGAGGAGAGACTCCCCACGAAGACTCCGTGCGGCAAGCCGGCCGTGTGCGAGTGGGAGGTGGACAGAAGGCCGTCAATTAACAGAATCGTGTAAGCTCCAGGCCTGCCGTTCTCTAAACCCTGTAAGTCCAAAGGGGAATTCAAGGGCTCCGAGACCTGAATCTTGGACTGTTTCAGAAACTTTATGTCTGTAAATCTGAAACTCTCGTCCTTTGCAGACGGCCATGGACGTCGAAAGACCTCCTCTGTGCATGTTTCTCTGAGACGGTGGAGGCTCTTGTTTTTTAGGTTGTTCGAGCTGGCTGATTCCTCCAGCTTCTCTGCGAGCTCTAGAACAAATGGGTCTCCCAAAGCTACAATTGCATTTCCTACTCTTCTTCTGCCGCTGTGATGTGTGAGTGATGGTTGTGTGAGAAGAAGCGGGTTGCATGTCCATTGTTGAAGAGAAGAAGATGCCATAGCTATTGCCATGGCGTGTATATCTCTATCTACTCATCCATTTCTCCAGGCTTGGAAATAGAGCAAATTTCACCGGAGCAGGCCACGTGGCAACGATAAAAAGACAGAATGATGAGTAAAGACAGAATTATGGTATCAAATCGCTAAATGAAGTGAGCGAGGGACACGTCGGATGAGGTATGAAGTAGCTCGTTGTTGTTCCGACTTTGTGAGTTTAATGATGATCTCATCTTAGTCCCGTGGTTCTATGGCGAGATTGTCGTCTCCCTGCAATGACTGCGGAAATATGAGAAATGCTTATTTTTAGACCTACCAGGGGGGTGGGGGAAACAAAGGGGATGTTTTTTTGAAGAAATGAATGAAAGGAAACGACAAAATTCAGCATCTCTCCGAGCAGGGTCCAGTGTCAACACGATCGTAGTTAGTTTCAGAGGATCTATTTGCGCCAACCATGTCCGAAAGAGCTTGATAAGGGACAGTGCCCTTCTTCACCCACGCGATATTGCTGATCGGGTATGAGTTCATTGTTCAATATTTTCCATTTAGTGAGCTAACTCGGGGGTAATCTTTTCTCCCGAGTTACTTTTTCGGTGGGTTTTTTGGTGGTCTGCTTTTAAATATCAGGGCAATCAAGAATTCTGATCGATTTTTCGAGAATCTAGGTTGATTTAAAATGGGGCAAAATTCAAGGATAAAGTTCTGAAATGCATGGAACTTTAATCCATGAAAAACTCAAACTACCTCTGAAAATCTGACCAGATTCAGGCCCTGAAATTTCTCTGAAAAATAGCTTTGTTTGTTCCCAAGTTAGCAACAATCATTAAACGTTTTATCTTTTAATTTTTTTTTTATAATTATGAAGTGAAAATCCCAATTTTCTATTGTTTGAATTATTTTTTAAATGTATAATTGTATTCAACATTCTAAAAAAAATCCATCTAACACTAAGATTAGAATATCTACAATATTTTAGAACAAAATTGGTTGGAAAATATGCCTAGAAAAAAACCAAAAGTTAGAATGGTCTTTGTAAAGTGAGTAAAAAGTAAAGACATGCTATGAACACTTGAAACTTATAGTGTAGAGTGATATGGGTTTTCGTTTTTGTTTTTCTTTCATTGGTATATTAATTTAATTTTATTAGGGGATTGGTTATAGAACGCAACTAGACTTGTATTTATTTAATTGATTTTTTTGTTGTTCTTTGGATAAGTTTTAAGAGAGATGTTTGACTAGGCACTATTTTTTATGGACAATTTGAGGAAATTGATCTGGAATGGATCATTATATAATTTGTCATCTATCTTGCTATTTTCTGAGTGGAAAAATTGAAAGAATTGGCTTGCAAGGTCTTTTTTAGGGGTAGGTTCCAATTTGGTGATTTGGGGTCTAAAAACTTCTAGAGCCGATTTGAGGCATCACAAGGCACTTTTTGGGATCAAAAATTTGTGAGGTTAGCTCAGAGCCTCTTAATGTTGTTCTACACATTGAAAGCTTTCCAACATTGCGAAAATCACCTCAATCGGAGTTTGTATGCAAAAGTTATACCTTTTTAGGGGTAGGTCCCAATTTGGGGTCTAAAAACTTCTAGAGCCGATTTGAGGCATCAAAAGGCACTTTTGGGGATCAAAAATTTGTGAGGTTAGTTCAAAGCCCCTTAATGTTGTTCTACACATTGAAAGCTTTCCAACGTTGCGAAAATCACCTCAATCGGAGTTCGTATGCGAAAGTTATACCTCATGCAAGTTGACCTACCCTGTTGACCACCATGACACCAAGTGGATACCACATAAGCTTCCATTACTCACACATGTGGGGTTAGTCACATGTGGACTTTGAAGAATATTCTAGAGGGTCGAAAACTCTAACACTAATTGAGGGTTGAGGAATGTAGAAACCCTAACCCTAACCCTAGACAGTGATTAGGATATGTTAACACTAGACCTCCAGGAAAGGAAGGGTTCCATTCTTTTGGTATTGTTATTTTTCCATAGTTGAGCAGAGCATCTAGGAGTGGGATATTGAAGCATAACAAAGGAGGTAGAAGATTTATGTAACTTTCATTCATGCCACAGTGTCCATGGAAACTCCAAACTGAGTGCCCCTTTCTTTGTTCTTGCATTTCATAACCAAAAAAAAAAAAGAGCAAAGCATAGGCCTCGCCTTCTAGCTAGGTTTTCTACCATATTGGGTTTCCCATGTCACATTTGTGTTCATTTGTGTGGATGGTGTGTTCATTTGTGTGTTTCTTTCATTTCGGTTTTAGTTATTTCCATAATTTTGAGCGTTAAACTAGTAATATTAAATATGAGATCTGAGATAATAAATTGCATAATAAAATGTTTCAAAAGATTGTAGGATCTGTTGTGACGAACTATTATAGTGGAATATCCACAACAATTTACAAATCAAAAACAAAACCCTATCAGTCAGTCGCTTTGTTCGACTATAGTTGGCTATTAATAAGGTCTCATCAAATGAATAAATAAAATTGGTGTTTATCATTTTTCACGATTATTGGGTGGCATCCACATCCCTTGCTCATCCTAATAAACATAACATGATTATCCCACGTGAATTGTCTATATCTAGATGCTTATTAAAATTAGCACACCCTTACTTATGTTCTTGTAAAGACTTACAAAGTTTTGATATAAATCTCCAATACATTTTTTTAGAAATGTGTCTTATAAAATATTTTGGTTAAGTTCTATTTTATGAGAGGCATATCTATACCATCAAAGTTATCCAAATCTTATACCTCATCTACACCCACTTAAAAGATTTTGAACCTAGATCTCCACGTTAATACAAGTTCAATCCCCTTATTACTTGCCTCTAGGTCACACTCTCGTAGGTCAAATCACTAATCCTTATTAGACTTATCTTGCCTCGCAACTCTACTTCTACTTATTTCAATGTAAATTGAAAATTAGATAAACCCCGAGCTCAAGGAATACGAGGAGTGTATGCATATGTCTTGCGCTCTGGGGCTTGCCTTGGGCCTAGACAAACGGGGGCTTTGAAGCTCTATTTTGACTATTTTGACATATGTTTATCATTGATCTAATGGAGAAGTTATGGTTTACGTACCACTTTCATCTAATGACTTACGTTGAGCCCATTGTGGGGACTCTCTACATCTCCATCATGAAGGTCACCTTATGTAACCATCGCCCTATATCATTCACTACGCCTTTTGGAGAGGAGCCTGGGAGTTGCAATAAGGTGAGTGAGTAAGCGAGTAATGTCACCTTTGGCTATATTCTAAACCCGTTTGCCGGCTAATTGGAAAAAAGTGAAATGGTGATAATGAATGTAGGGTGTGATCTCATTGGTGACACTAAAAAGGATAATCATATGTATAAGTATATTAGAATGGTTATGGTGGATAGTGATGAGCTCTAGTTCATGGGATTTTTTAATTATAACAATGATTTGGGCACTACGTAGGTATCCAACAACTAAATTTAGCAAATTTAGTTTTCACCTCAACATCATTCACAATCTTCAACCTTATATCCCATTGCTTATGTTTATTTTTCACTACAAGGGATTGTTCATGATGGTAAACAACACTCCAAATGTTGTTCACTTAATGGATGTGTGGCCAAACCCAGTAGTGGTGTGCAATATATGCAAACTAGTTTGTGTGTGACGACCCTTTTGTAGGGATACGACCACATTAAGGAAACACCTCCAACGTAATGTTATTAACATTTTCACCTTGTATTAATGTGCTCTCTACTTATGTCATCATGGATGAGACCAACTCGTAAATATATTGGGTTTTCACTATGCGGGGATCCATGTTAAAATCTCATGGAAGACATGTAAAATGTAATTTGTGTTTTGATAACACGAAGATAAGGTTCATAGATCCATAGAATGAGAAAAGTTGTCCTCTCTATGTAAAATTATTATATATGTGATGTGTTATATTACGACAATGACATATCCTTGTGCTAGGATGTTGTTTGACATTGATAATTATTCTACTTGGATTGTTAATCAAAAAGATCTTTTCTACGTACTTTGATAATTATAAGGTTTGATACTACTCTAACGCCATTAACAACCCATTGCATCCATAATGAATGCTCATTGATATCCTTTAGTGAGTTGGTGGCCTTCAACAACCTTCTCCTCTTTTTAAAAGGGTCGAGGCAATGGTGTTATGGTTGAACCTCAACCCGTACAATGATGTATTGCAATATATAACTAGAATGGAATATCTTTGTGTTAGGATGTTGTTTCACGGTAATAATTATTCTACTCGAGTTGTTAATCAAAGAGGTTTTTTCTATATGATTTGATAGTTATAAGATTTGATATACTACCCTAACGTTATTAACAACATGTTGCATCCATCATTAATGCTCGATAATAGACTTTAGTGGGGTCATGGCTTTTGGCAACCTTCTCTGCTCTTTAAAAGGGTCGAGGTAATGGTATTATGGTTGAATCTCACCCCGTATATATGATGTATTACAATCTATTACTACAATGATGTATCCTTGTGATGGGATGTTGTTTCACATTAATAATTATTTTAGTCGAATTGTTAATTGAAGAGGTATTTTATACATCCTTTGATAGTTATAAAATTTGATCTACCTTATTGCCATTAATGACCCATTGCATCCATCATTAATGCTTGTTGATAACCTTTAGCGAGGTGGTGACCTTTGGTGAGCTACTTTTCTTTCTAAAAGGGTTGAGGCAATGGTATTATGGTTGAACCTCACCTTGAATTTAGTTTTCTAAGCTATAGAATTTAACAGTGTTGGTTATTACTAATTGAGACGCTAGTGACCACCACACATTAAAGGCCCTGAGGAAATTTGTGCCCAATTTTTTCCATGAGGTTATGGCATTTCCCTGAATGAGTCTCCCATTGGTATTGGTATGATGAATATTTTGTTATTTATGACAAACTTAGACGACACACATAATTGGACTATAGTATGTGTAAAATTCCACTCGTCTAGCATAAGGAACTCTAGGACCACATGGCTAACTTTGCACACCTTCTCATAGCTTCACAAAAGGTTTATTTTCATTATCCTCCAAAGGGGAATCATATTGTGATGTCATTATTGCTTGGGGCTCATGGATTTATCACCTTTCCATAGTGACATTCTCTCCATGAAAGAAAAAGTTTTCAACAGAGAAAGTCGCTCAACGATGTTGTGTTGTTTGGTTTGAATTCCCAGGTCTCTATATATGGTGCTAGGATTTTTCCAGAGTGAGTATTTTCTCCCATTGGTAGTGTTATCTATCATGAGCCAACAAGAATTGTTAATAGTAGGTTGCAAAGGTGGGTTTCTTTTAGGGTTAACTTGTCTATAGACTTACAAGAGTTTGTGTACATCTGAGTTGGGTCAGAGTATCGTGTCAAAGTGTACAATACATCAATATTTTAACTACATGTTTCTTATGTCAAATCCCTAATCATAGGATTAGAGATTGTCCCCTCGTGGTCAAAGTTGATACTCCAAAATCTCTATGGTAGAATGATTTTTAGGCTTAGGTCCACAAGGCATCAAATAATGGCGTTATGATGGGTGGGTTCATGTGGTTAGAATTTCACAACAAAATAATAAAATTTCCCCTTCCCGTAAGGCATCAATGATCATAAAACCTCTAGAGGTATCAAGGTTGCCACCAATAAAACTGGGGAGTTGAAACATAGGAAAGGACATCCTTGGTTAATCTCAGGCCATTTCCTTAAGGAGGGAGGCCATAGGTCCAGGTCACCACCCCCACTAATACACTCTCAACAAGATGTGGACATTGAGGAATACCTAAAACAACCCCAATAACTCAATCTTGATGATTATATTTGAACCCCTAAGCTGTGAAATGTTTTAAGGTTGTTGAATGATATGGATGGGCACGAAGAAATGGACTTCAATGCCTTAATTCATGATGAAGGTAATGTTAGAATATATATGATGGTGTGCTCGTTTTACCACGACAATACCCTCGTCTCCCAACCACAGGCTGAAGCCTCCCTCCGAGCACCTTAACCTTGACCTGAGAATTCCTCCGGAAGCAAACTCTAGGCTAGATAGCCAAACAAAGAGCAGCGCATCTCTCCCCAAGGATAGTGCATCACAAAAAGCTGATCAGATAGTCCAAACCCTAGCCAAGAGATATCCAAGCCAAATACTGAAACTTGTTGCTGTTGCAGCTGCACCTGCA
>ML800113.1:60943-74295 GCA_009831015.1 Picea engelmannii
GCAACAAGAAAATAAATAAGTGAAATGAATGTTGTTAACACAAGAACCAACATCTTTTGTATTCATGGTTGTCACACAAGAACCAACCATAAGAAAATTTCACATGTTGTTACACATATTTCACATGTTGTTACACATATATTTCATGTTGTTACACATGTATTTTACATGTTGCTACTCCTATATTTCAAATCCTGGAAATATTCATTGTTAAAAGGACATCATCAATCAAAGCCATAGTTTAAATGTCAAAAGTTCTTAAGAAGATCCATACATGGTTGCATGAGGACATGCAACAAGTTGAGTTGGGGAGCCTGTTGGGCCTCATAAATTTCACATTTATATCCTCTTTTTCCTTCACTATTCCTTACATTTCATCGTCCCATTAACCTTCCATCATACCATTTCCATAATGATACTTGGGTTTCTCCTTATTATTTTCCATTGTATTTATTTTAGTATTATAAGTGAATTTGTGATTAAATATTAGAAAAATAACACATTTTCATTATATATCAAGGTTGGATGAGTTTGATGATGTGTGCAGGCATATGTGAAGATTTTAACAAAGTCAAATATTACCACCTAACCTCAAATTTGAATTTCATCTTCAAGCATATTCAAAGGAGAAGATCATGGAAGATTTAGATGGCATATCTTATTTAAGATATGTGAGAGATGTGTGGAGGATTTGAAGGGATCATATCTTCTAATAATAGGAAAGTAGTTGAGAATGGTTGAGAGAATAGTGGATCTATAATTATGATACTCTTCAAGACTCTTATGTATATAAGAGAGTGTTCTCTCTTCATGAGGAGGATCATGTTATTCATAGGAGATTAGCTTGGAGAGTTAGAGATCATGTAATTCATAATTTAGTCTTGTAATGAGGAGAAGGGGATTCTTAGCTTTGTCATTTGACTCTTGTAATATAATTTGAGATTGATGTATTGTGTGAGCTCACATATGTCTTTTTCCATTCAACTCTTCACATGTTGTATTGCTTTTCTAGATTAGTTTCTTGCTCTCCTAGTTAGTCTTTCAATGCTTTCCTAGATTAATTTCATTTTAGCAATTTAGATTAGATTAGTTCTACTTCAGTCCTACATATACAATGTGTGTGCTTCGTAAGCTTATGAACCTCGGATTGACAAATTAAATAGTTGGGCAAGTACTACAACGGAATTAAACGACAATATTTCCGCCTAACATCTGTGATTTCATTGAATATCCTTGTCAAATTACCATCCTCCTTTTGCATTTCCCATATTGTATTTATATATATCTTGTGATTAGTTGAAAATAAAATGGGAACACTTCATGTTATCATCTCCTTTTCACATCCACAAAACCCTACTCTTCAATCTTATTGAGATTCCTTCTCCGCCAATGATTTTTTTTAGATCGTTCTAACAATTTGAACTTACTTCTTGTTTCCTCATAGAAAAACCTCCAAAATCATGATCATAAATTTATTTCTATCTATTTTTCCACTATGATTAGATCAAGGGGCTCATATTTCTTGAAATTATTGAAATCCCATGTTGAAGTTGCAACCTTTGCTTTCTTGAGACTAGATGCAAATTGGAAATTTGTAGACTCCCTTAGAGACTCATCAAAGCTCTTCCATTTCAATTTCACTAAATTTGTAAATTTCTCATCCTCTAGCCTTTGTAGGGTTGAATTTAAAAGGACTAGGCAGTTTAATAATTCTTTTTCAATTTTAAGCACTATAAGGAGGTGATCTAATTCCCCCAAAAGTCTCCACTCAAGACCTTATCCTCTCTAGATCAACCATAATGGTTTCTAAAATAAGAAACCTATCTGTCCCTTTTGACACTCTATTTTCCCTTGTTCTTTGATTTCTCCAAATTGGTACCAACTTGATTGGTTCCACATCAACTTGTTAACTTTTGGGTTACTCCAAGAGTGTTTTCACCTTGCTAGGAGAGTGATATGTCTCCTATCTCTTTAGTGATGTTTCATGGACATATGGATGGCTCAATTTGGGTGGATCCTTGGCCTTATTTAGAGTGTTGGCATGAAGCGCTTACGTAGGATGTTGTTACCCTAATCAACATGTTTACCAACACATCGAGTGCACAAAATCAAGGAATTGGTTGTTGAATTAGGGAAGGTACCTACCTAGGAGGACGAGTGTTGGACACTTGGTGGAGAGCACTTAGCCCTGGGAGCTTGAGACAATGTGTTACACACCTTGGAGGTTGGACACTTGACTTGAGGACACTTGGGTTGAGGAGCATACATCATGGAGGTTAATGATGGACCTATATACATATGTTGAGGAGGAGCATTGGAGATTAGTGACCAAATTAGTGCACATGAGAGTAGCATTGGGCACATGAGAGGGAAAACAACACACAAATAGAGGAGGAGCACCTTGCATGAGGACACTTGGATAGTGAACCACCATGAAAGAGGGAGTGTTGGACTAACAACTTGTTGGAGAGCACACCATGTTGGAGGAGGGGCATTGAGGCCAAGGTGGATCATGCTTAAAGGGTGCTTCACTTTAGGGGTTTTATAAACCTTGGTTTGACACATATACATCCTTGTATTGTAGAGCGCTCCATTTGGGGTTTCCTTCTTGGTTACTTGTATGGACACATGTCCTTGTTTTATGTTGGCTTCCCTCACCTACTTGTATATAAGGGAGGAGAGATCTCTTGTATTCATTATCATCATTGTACTATTATTTGTACTTGTCTTGGAGACATTAGGGTTCATGAGGAAACCCTAGGAGCATGATGTTAGAGTTCACAAGGAAACCCAGGAGAATACAAGGGGAGAGAGGCATCTTAGATGTTCTTGGAGAGATTGATTTTATGAGATGTTAGGGTTTAATCTTGTGAGATGATGGGGTTTCAGTTGTGCATATCTACCCTAGAGAAGAACATGATGTTGGAGGTGATGATAACACTTGTGGCTCTTGTTGTAACACTAGGGTTTCTACCCTAGTAGAAAGCATGGAGAGTGGAGCTAACACCTTAGATGATTTTGTATCCTTATTCTCATGAGACGTGAGGCTAGGGAAAGATAATGCATATATGAGCTTGATGAATCTTGACCATGATGTGATGCCTTTCTTAGAAGAAGACTCAATCATTGTATCCTTAATGTTCCAAGGAGGTATAAGTGATTGTGTTGATGCAAGTGTTGAAGACCCAAGGTTTGATGACTCAAACCTAATGGACATGTAGATATGGAGGCTAGTTCTAGAGTTGTATGGCCATGTACTTGTGTGCTGCAACATAGCCAAGGTTTTCAAACCATAAGGAATATAATAGTGCTAGTGTGATACAGGCTTTATGTTGGAGCCGAGGCAGACTTGTTAGTGTTGATGCTTTCTTCTTGTAATATTTGGTGGTGGCTAGGGTTTATTATTTCCATAGATAGGGTTTTGGAGAGCTTGAATATTGTACCAACTTGTGATAAGCTCTCTCTCTCTCTATATATATATATATGTGTGTGTGTGTGAAGTTTCTAGTTGTCCAAAATGATGTAATTGCATATTTGATTTTTAGCTTGCATTGTCTTCTTGATTAGGTAATTTCCAACACTTGTTGTTCATGTTGATTTGACATAACACAGGGTTGAATTTGTTAAGTGATTTAACAMATAAATCAAGACAAGAGAGAATATTTATTGTTGTAAATAAAGTGATTTCAAATCTAGTATATGCTTGGAAAAATGTGCCTTAAGGGTTGGAACTTGTTGTCATATTTTTGGTATATTTTTCTTAGGTTTCCTAGTGTTTTRGGTTGAAGTGAAGTGAGATATTTTCCATTGTTCTTTGCTACAAATTAAAATTTCAAATCATCCCTACGGTTGAACTTCACAGGGATTGGATCTAGGAAACCTCTAATGCAAGGTAATTTTTTTAATTTGCAATAAAGTCATAGAATAGAAATATCTACACAACTAAACCAACTTCCTCTAATTTGTTAAGAAAAAAATCTATGAGGATGTCGACCCTTGTTGAATAACTACCCCAAATTTCTGCACTTTTAATGGTCAAGTTTAAATCCTCCATGCATAATAACTTTAAAATTTTGAGACAATAGAGCCTCCCCCAACTCAACCCTCTATTCATAATGACCACAGGCATTAATTATTGAAAAATCCTTTCCTAACTCCAAAGACAAGAACTCTACTCTTATTCACAAAACAAAAATACATAGTTTAGAAGCCTCAATGTTATTTTTTTGAAACTATTATCAATCCACTAGAGATCCCTATGACATCTATTACTAAGAGATCTTAATCTTTCATGAGATTTGGTATCTCTCCTATTAACTTCTTTCCTTCCCCCATAGTTTCTTGAGTCGRGACAATATTGGGCTTGTGAAAATACACCAACATACCTAGGGCATTCTTCTTTGAGGGGTTACCCAAACCCCTTACATTTATGGACCAAATTATCATGACTAGCGCTCCTCAAGGATTGCCTTAATCTAAGAGAATCTAATATGGTTTGTTGTTTCCCCATCTAGATCTCCTCAAGGGATTTATATTATGCATAGGATGAGTGAGATTTATTTCCCAAAACATTTAGAGAACCCTCCATTTACTACATCACTACTCATACCTCCTCGACTCCTACATCGTCCACCTCCTTAACTCCTTTTCTAAATCTTAAATGATAATGGGGTGTATCATGGCCTAAAGAGGCCTCCTCTAATGAGTGGGAATTGGGGCTTATCGCTAACCCCCATTCTCCCTCCATTAAGCACTTTGAGTCAAATAAACCCCAATTCATTCCATCCTTCCTAATGATCATTTGAAATAGGACCCTTTCCTTATGTTCCTTTAATCCCCCCTCTATATTTTTTAGTAGATAGATCCTTACATACCCCCAACATAGACAATTGGTCATTAGAGATATTTAAAGGTTTCACAATCTCCAAATTCATTGAATCAAGAGGACAAAGAGTAGGCTTAGCCATGGACTGAGAATGGTGAACATGGATTGAATCCATCAACGTTACGACTACCATTTGATCTTTCTTTTGAGCTATAAACTCTTCCATTGGTATTTGAAGGATAGATTTCACCATCTCGCCCTCTCCCCCTAAGGATTCTATAACAATTGACATTCCTTCGATAGTGTGATCTAGACTGACTAGAATTTCCACCAAATTCTTCATATTGTCATATATACTAACCACATTAGTCCTTTCCCCCAAGTTTTTTAAAAGAGTGTTAGAGTTAACCTCCATAACATTAATACCTTATCCAAACTTCCTCAACCATTCTCTTTTGGAGAATCTGTGTAAACAATCTTTAGTTAAATGCCCGTAACTATGATAGATAGAACACCAAAACAAAATTCTCACATAGTGAAGGGATCGAGTGTAATTCCATCTTCCAACTTCAATTTCCATATCCTTCGAAGCCCCTCCTTTAAATCAACCCTCTACCAAGATTCAAGCCACCACTCTCATGGAGTTCCTTTAGAATGTTTCTCCATTTCTATAAAAGAATCAATGCTATATATTGTAGCCTTAAGCACCTTCCATGACTAGAGCTCCAATGGAAAACTCAACAATTTAACTCAAAAGGGTAGGAGGAAGTTATTTCAGTTTGAATATAAAAGTAGGGCATCCATTTTTTCAAAGATTACAATGATGGACCCTAGAACCATCTCATACCCATTATCTTGACTACATCTTCCTTGTACTTGAAGATGAACACCGTCCACTCTCTAACTAGAGTATGAAACCTTGGTGAATAACCAAGAAGGGGTCTCCAAAACCTAGCTATCCATTGCTCTAATGTCTTCTCCATGGTTTTCCTCCTATAGAACCATCTAGTGAGGGATTTACTATTGTTTTGAAGCACTCAATTCAAAATAATGTCTCCCCCCTACACCATCTTCACATAGTAATTTTCTATCTAAATATCATGTAAGAGTAATTGCACGTGTGTAGGTTATCTTGCAAAAATGTTGGAAAATTTGATATCTTTTTTATAATTATTATGAATCAAATAGTTCATGTTTAGAAGCATGTCCAAAACATAGAAAAAATTACACCCTTGGCCCCTCTCCTATGGAAAAGACAATGACACTTGTAAAGGAGGGTGGGGGTGAGGGGGTCAAAGCTGCAAATTTTCTTTATGCTAGTAGCAAAGAATATAGAAGTGAATCTTTTTCTTCGTTGTTGAGAAAGACATGCAATAGCCTTCATTTTTGCATAAAGATCAAATGAAAACCATGGTTTGATTTGGATGTGGTGTGTGACATTGATGTGAAGGTCAAGCCTTGGCATTCAATGTTTCCAATGTCAATGGTTGACCTTTATTTTTCCAATCCTTGGAATTTGGAGTGAGTTGAGAAGTGGACAAACTCAACCTTTCTTACAAGTTCATTTGTTTGATGAGCTAAAGTTTCACCTTGATCTACTCATTTTTTGGACATTTTGATGATTTAGATCATCTCAGAATGGGCCAAAACCATTAGGGGTAAAGTTTGATGGTCAAAGATCTCATCAATCATGTGGAACTATGACTTTCAACAAAACTCCTTCTGAATTTGGGAGAGAATTTTCATCAAAAAGGGGGTGAGTTTGTCCACTTATTAAGTTACTTCCTTGGGATTTATGTATAGTCAATATCCAAGCTAAGTTGAGAAGGATTTGTTTCTTCTTACCCTATTTTATAGGTGGAACTAGTATGTGCTTTAGTTGGGCTTGGTTTCATTGATGACCAATGTAAATATCTAGTGCCACAACAACTTATGTTGACAATTTTGGAGGCCTTGATCCATGTGTGTATGCAATCTATATGGGCACTCCGAGAGCTCCATTTACCAATCCTACTTGAACCCACAAATTGCAGGATAACATAACTCGCTTCCCTACACATATTAATATTTGGTTTTCCACTTGGCAGGAATTCCCTTGTTGAGTTTCTCCATAGCTAAGGAATTACATGAAACTATGTGCAAATGACATATTCAATGATTGAAGGATGTACTTGTTATATAGTTGGCAATAATGTCTATTGCAAAGAGGTGTATAAATGTATAAAAAATTTATGCTTTGCCATGAACAAGAATCTATTAATCCTACATTAAAAAAGGTTATAATATATATATATATATATATATTATTGATAATTATATCCATAGATTAAATGGAAATTACATTGATCATATGCACATTGCATGTACATTTTTCATGGAAATTTTACTTGTCCTATTGAAATACTATCACATCTTTAGCCAAAAACCTAAAACAAATGTCCCTTTACATTCCATATATAAGTTCAAAAAAGTCCATGTAACCTTATAATCAAAAAAGAAGCATCAACAAAACCTATCACCATAACCTCTAATCAACATGATAAAAAAAAAAAAAAAACATAGTCTAACCCCTTAATGAAGGACAAAAGAAAAACCCATAAAATTTAAAAAAGATGGTAGAAATTCCCTCTAAGACTTCCTCTAGGATCAAGGTACCTTTAGAAACCGGTTGAGCTTTCTTTGACAAGGCATCCACTTCCCTATGCAACTCTTGATTGATATGTGTGAAAGATATGGCTTTAAAAGAGTTTGCCACATCTTTCAACTGGTCTTTTATGTTAGAAAAACAATCAAAATGTTTGTAATTATATGATTAGATAACCTCCTTGTATTCACATGATTGAATAGACCTAAAAGAATCACATGCTTTGAAACATGGAACAAATAAATGCTACATACTTGTTTATCATTTGTTTTTACTATTTAATGGTTTCTTTACGGTTTATTAGGCAATTCTCAATCACTCTTACAGAAATGAATTTTCAACAATGTACCAAAACTAAAAATATGTATTATTACCAAATAGCATACATTTATCCCAAATTCGTTATTAGAGGCCCTATATTTTAAATGTTATGATCACATGCATGTGAGCCATACACTAAATCCTTTGTTTTTCTTTACATAAACAATTATATTTTTCATTAAAAAATTGTTGCAGTCTCACTGGTCAGCATAATAATACAAAAAGAGATTGTCCTGCTGTCTGAGCATAAAAAAGCTTTCCAAAACCTTGTTGGACATCTTTTAAACAAGTAATATTGTACTTCTTAGAGGATTCACTATTTTTACTTGTATAGATTCTATAAAAGACACCTAATACTATATATGTTTTGCATTACATAACAACCTAAATTACTGGAAAACATGCATATTATTTGCGTCCTCATTTTCTTTTGGAGAGTGTTGAGAATATTAAGTGGCACCAACCACATCCACATCCACTAGTGATTGTTGACCAAAGTCCTCTTCTTTGTTTTCCAGAGGTATGGAATCCATAGACATCTTGAAATTTGAGGCAAAAAATTGGGCATTCCTTAGCATGCTTGTGATCACTTGTCTTAAATACAAACATTTTGCTTCAAGAGCATCAATGTTTTATCTTTGTTGTACCAAAGTCTCCATTACAACTGCATAAATTGCATTGTAATTCTCTTCTTGGTCAAGAATTTGGTTAGTTACAAAAAATATGGAGGTTCTATTATCAACAATTAGGTCCTCGTGTATGTGAATAAACTTGTGGATATCCAAGATATCGCAATATTGAAATTACCCTATGTGACTATGACTTTCCATGTCTTGTAGCCACCAACAATGAAATTCAACAAAAATGTCAACAATAGTATCAAACCCTTCAATTTTCCAATGAGTTCCTTCCAACCAAAGAAAGTCAAGCCTAGGAATTACCTCAATTCTGTAGGGTGACCTATTCCTATCCACAATATTCAGGCCAAGTCTAGGCTAATTCTATGTACACTTGCAGTTCTATCATTAACGCATGAAGGCAGAGTCCAATTTCCACCAAGAAGCCATACATCCACTAAGTCAAATCCAAATGTGAAGCACAATAACCACAGGTACAAATTGGGAGGGTGCTAGGGTTTCCAAGCCAAACACTAGATGGAGGATATTATTCCAAGTTACAACTAGCTTGGATGAACTAAGACCTAAACTCTGCTTGCAAAATTCATAATCCCACTTATGCTTAGGGTAATAACAAACTCTGCTTGATTATGCTAACCCTCCATTAAACTTGAAGTGTGTGAGGGTACTTATAATTATAAAGTTATGAAGGTTGTAGTGATTTCTTGTGATTTGGTTGCCACTTGTCGATTGCCTTGAAATACTACATCCATGCAAAACTTTGGTTTGTACATTAATTAAAAAATTAAGGAATTTGGAAGAAAGACAACCCCCATGCTTTTTTAAGATTCCCATGGAATGTTTGGAGTCCTCATTGGTTAGATGATTTGTCTGGTTGTTCCAAGCTCTTAAGACATGCCAAAAATATAATCTCTCAAAGAGATTGGTTTCTTTTTGGATTCACTGAATGATACTAACAAGTTTTCCAACCACTGGAGATAAGGGACTTTTCATATACCTTATGACAACTGATGAATCTCCTATGAAAATAAGATTCCTAATTCTCTTGGACTCCAAGATTTTGAGGCCTTGAAAGAGAGAAAGTACTTCAACATGAGTATTAATTACTCTACCCAACTCCCATTCAAAACTTACTTATAGATTTCTATATGGGTCAAATATGACCTCAACCCCACTCCCATGCCTGCCACCTCAGGATTACCCATCGAGGCTCCATAAAAAAAGAGACCAAGTTTTCTTTGGGCTAATCACTAGTGTTGGAACCCTTCCTTGTCCAAATGAATCTACCAATTCCAAATTAGATTGGGATTTTTGACAATGCATTTTGATTGAACATTGCCCCTTTGGAATAAATCACAAAGACAACTCTTATCCCCTTGCTCCAACACCTAAAATTTGTGGTCATTGATCCCATTAGAATTGAATTATTCAATAAGAATACCATGAGCTTTTGTAGTAGTGGATTTGTGGGATTCTTTTTCTTGTCGAAATATTGATTTAATCTTAGCAATCCATATTTTCTAACAAACAAATTTTGGCATTGCCCAGGTTCTTTAGAGAATGGGCTTGTTCATAAATGTTCTATTGTGTTTTTTATGCTAGATTGTAAACATTTCACTCCAATATTTTGGAAGGACTAGTCTATGATCGATTTCTTAAAAGGAATATTTCCAGGCTTGAATGGTAAATGGAAAGTCAAAGAAGAGGTATCGATGAGTTTCATTTACTATTTTGCATATTACACACCTTGAGGGACGATGGATTCCATGCTTTTGAAGGTTCTCGATCATGAAAAATATGCCATGGACCATTAGCCAACAAAATATGTTTACTGTAACGTCCACCAGCCCAACTAAGGTCCATTATGTGCAGAACACTCGTAAAAATTAAAAAAATCATGCTAACTAAAATTTCTTGTAGCTTAACAACTACGAATTACAACCATTTTTAACTATTGTTGATACCATTGATTTGATGCATCTACAACATGCTAAAATGAACATGAAATGCAGTTTAATAAATTAGCACAACAACATATAAATCAGTCTCATACATAGAGTTCATGCACATCAATTTAACTCATAAAATAACACAACAACAAGATAAAACACTTATCTTTCAAAATAGTTGTGCAACCAGCTACTTG
Organism: Picea engelmannii; assembly: GCA_009831015.1. Taxonomy (NCBI): domain Eukaryota; kingdom Viridiplantae; phylum Streptophyta; class Pinopsida; order Pinales; family Pinaceae; genus Picea; species Picea engelmannii. The sequence goes on from ML800113.1 coordinate 71,518, forward strand.
GGTCGGACGTTCCACCCAACCATAGATTTTCTCTTCCAAATATAAACAATAAGTCACCCCCAAGCTAGCGTTAGCAATCCACAAAAGAGTGTGGTCTCTCATTGTCCACTCACAGCTCAGAAAACCCACAACCCACTGGTATTCTCCTACAACTATCCCGATTTTCCACCAACTCTCTTCCTCTCGATCTGCCCAATCCAAGGAATGTACCCCTTCACCGATATCAGTACCTTGGGAATCTCATTTGTTTATCAAGGTCTCTCTATCATATGACCCAAGAATCTCTCTTCTAGGAACTCAAGGGAACTCATTGCTAGGAAAACTACCAACAAAAACAACAACAAACACTTGTTGTTACAGTGCAACTCACAAATGAGTTTACTCTTCAGACCTCTCAACTCAACGCTTCAGTCTTTAGCTCCAAAATGCTCCAAAAACGCTCTAGCATGCTCTAGAATTCGCCTTCCATGGATGCTCCTACTTGAAGCTCTCTTTTCTGCTCTCTAGTTGTTGTTCATGCCAAAACTTGATTGTCTAAAAATTGTTGTAGTTTCCCATACAAATTTCTTCTCCTTTGGATTGCTTGCTTGACTCACACACTTCCCCAAACTAATTGTACTCAACCCCCATTCTCCCAATAATTACGGGATGTGGCTTCTCACACCCACCCTCTTACATGCATTCAATGATTGTCTTTGGGGACACTAAATCAGAAACTAGAGTTTAATACACAATGATAATAAAATTATGGAACGTGGGTGGAATTAATAGACATGGGTAATTCCCCCTTGGACTTCTCTCTAAGGAATTCCCCTAGACCATCCCCTCTCTTGTGGATTAATTTAGCCCTTGTTATCACATATAGTTGTCAAGGGCAGTAGGTTGTCCAAGTTCGCGGCCTGCACAAGGCCGCCAAAGCACTCCATTTTTCGAAGCTGTCGAAGTCGCTGAAGGCCCGAAGTCCCGAAGGCCCGAAATGGATCTGAGCCATTGATCAACAAGAATCACGCATCATGAGATCGGTCACTCTGAGAGTTTTACTTCAGAAGTTTTAAAATGAGAAAAATTGCAAAGTCTCGGAGTTTGGAAATGTGAAGTGTGAAGTAAAGCTGGACCATCTGATCCAAAAGGGCACGTGGCAATATATCAGCGGATTCGCAGTTTTGCGAATCAGAGGTTTGCTGGGAGCAATGCACAAGTTTCACATAGCGCGAGTTTGCGAAGCACTCGGAGAGTAGGCCCAGGGTTACAGCCCGAGGTCCTATGGAAGGCGGGTCAAGAAGGAAAGGTTGACACCCATCGCATGGAGATGATCGATTCAGAGTTCCGAAGAAGCAATCATAGTCGTTGATCGTGAAAAAGATCTAACCGTTGATCTAAGTAGGGTGATTTCGCCGACTCGGGCATCGGGAAATCTGAAGTAGGGGAGGTGAAGACTCCCTAAGCATGAAATTCTGAGATACCATTTGGGATAAGGCGTCGGGTCACAACCCAAGGTCACATTGGAGCAAGGCCAAAGTCACAGGTGCTCATCCTCTGCTCCGCATCCAAGGCTCTTAAAGCGCCAAATTTGGCACCGTCTCCACGCAAGGTCTTATGTATCCCATAATTGGTGAACGGGTAAACTTCAACGACTACACCTCAAATAAAAGAATCGTCCCAGCCACAGATGTCGATTAGACCAATGGCCCCATGTTTGTATGTTCATTTAGCATCGCATTTAATCACATCAAGTAGTTGTCCCTTGGTTACCTGGCTCAGTCTCGATCCCGAGGAGATATCAGTTAATGGACACAGAGTTGGTGATTGAAAATTCAACTCACTCCATAAATGGAAAGCAGGCTGAGAGCGGTCGTCAAGGCACACTTACGATCTGAAGCTTCCTTATGGGCAATTTTTCCTGTAAAGCACATAACTATGCCTGGCTCGCATCTAACATAACAAGGTCTACACAACCTGATAGAGTGAGCACCGACTGAAGGCTTTGAAGGCAGTGATCTGATCACATTCCTGGTAGTTGCAACAGTTTTGAGTATAAATACTCAGTTTTGATATTTTTTAAAGGTCGATGGTTGAGCAGTGCTCCCGTATTGTAAACTTTTGATGAAGAACGTTGGTTCTTTGGTTATGTATTTGTTTTTGAGACATCTTGTTTAATGAAAGTCAGCTTCTTCTCCATCTTATTTGCCTCTGATACTGAGAGAGTTCATGTTTGATTGATTCACATGGATTGTTGTAACTATATTATGATAAATGTTTGATTATAGTACTATTATGATTTCTTTCAGCTTCCTTGAAATTTGAATCCAAGAGGACCTTGTGTTTAAGTTTTTCCTCCCTAGGCTGCTGGAAAATCTGATGTTCATAGCGGACCTCTACACCTTTCTCACTAAATCTTCCTCCTATTCACCCTTACTCCAACTTACTGACTGAAGTTAATCAATACCTCACCTACAGGTGCATACCAGTCCAGTTTTCTGAGTTAAAACGATATCATCTTGAGTCTGCGCCCATTTGACCTCTTTAAAATGTAATGTTCCTGACTTGGCTAGTCTAGGAAATGCTGCTAATGTGTGTGTAGGATTAAAGTTTTACAACATATAAATGATCATACAAGTAATAAATGAGACAAAGGACTGCAAGTTTGTATTATGATATCTCTGTGGATTACAAAAATGGTTGAATGCGGCTGAATACTGACAATACTCGACTAGATCAACATACAAAGGATCTTAGCCGGAATATAAATAAGCAACTGTGACTGAATAACAACACTCG
>ML800113.1:80622-114802 GCA_009831015.1 Picea engelmannii
CAATGTCACTTTCCGAATATAACACCTATGACTGGGGTGACCTCTAGTAAAGCGTTGTTAACTCTTGTTAGCTCAATGTCACTTTCTGAATATAATATCTGTGACTGGGGTGACCTCTAGTAAAGCGTTGTTAACTCTTGTTAACTCAATGTCACTTTCCGAATATAACACCTGTGACTGGAGTGACCTCTAGTAACCTTGTTTACCCCTCTTTGGCCCTGGCTATAGTCTAACGGGGTGGTTTAGACCATTAAGCCTCCTCTTCTGGAGCTCCTATTTGGAAAGGGACATTACATAAAACCAACCAGTGACATAAAACTCTAATGGGTACTGGGCTTACCTCCAATGCAATTCTGGAGGTGACTTCTAGTGCTAACATTTCTGGTGTCATTTTCGGGGAACGAATTGAAGACTTTTCCCTAGGTAGAACGACAACAAGCTTATGATTTTGAAGGTGCATCAGATATCAGAACCATTGAAAATTGCATTTTCACCTGGCGACTCCACTATTTCAATTGTGGCTGCCTCTAGCATACCCGAGATGACCCGGAGAAATTTTTCGAGAAGGCTTTTAGCAGCCGCTTTCTCAGCTTGAAAGTTCCTTGGGAGATTGACAACAATCAGATCTGGTCTTTGATGGTGAACAAAGACCAGACACATTCACACTGCATATCATTCACCTAGCGACTCCATGATTAAAGTATCGATTGGCGACTCCATTGGTTCGAAATGGAAAGAATCTTGGCTCAGATGTATGCTCCTTTTAATTTCTCCTCTATTCCTGGTTTTCCTAATGTTGTTCCTACTCCAAATGAATGGGGTGATTATTTTCCCATATTTAGAGAGCGTAAAGAGGACAACCCTGCTCACCATCTCCTTGAGTTTCATGAACTCATGCATCAATCAGAAATACATCACGAGGATGTATTATTAAAGATGTTCATGATCTTGTTAGTAGGAGATGCTCGCAATTGGTACCACTCCTTACCCCTGCTAGCATCTCCTCCCTGGAGCAGTTTCATGCAGCTTTCAATGGGCATTGTCAAAATTTTTATTCCTCTGAGTTTATTTCTCATAACTGTTGTGAGGAAAATAACAACTGTGTTCATAATATAGCAGATTCTAACGCAGACTGTGAGGATGAAGAAGATGCTTTGGATGAGCTGGTGGGACTGGTAAAATCACTTTCTGCAAAATAGAGAAATTGAAGGCAGATCGTGCTTGTTGCTCTTATGAAGATGCAGAGGATATTCCGGTCCTCGAAATTGATGTTCTTGGCAGCCCTACTTATGATGAAGAAGTGATTTCGGATACTGGCCAAGAACAAACAACTTGCGATGAATATCCCAGTGAAGATGATGAAGAGCAGAGCACTCCCATGGTTCATGTTTATTATGATTGTGAATCTGATCACTGGGAGAGCCATGAAGGAGAAAAAAAGGATCCAAATGCGTAGTTTATCTCCTGTTCAGAACCTGTAAATGAGCAGATATCACCCGGTACCAGCCAGCCCATGTATGACAACTATGAGTCAAATTTTGAACTGGATATGAAGGATTTCCAAGAGCATGCAATAGAACCTTTTCCTTTATACATTGAAGGAAAACATTGTGTGGAAATCATTCATCCTGGGCCTGCAGAAGACCAAGAGTAGAGATTTCCCATGGGTCTTGTTTATGAATATTATGACTCTAACCCTTGGGAGAGCCACGAAGAAGAAGAGGGAAAGTCAAATGAGCAATTTATATCCTTCCCTGAGCCTGTGAGTGAGCAACCACCACCTGGGATTAGTCATCCTGCATCAACTTCTCATCCACCTGTGCTTACCAGAGATATTCAACCATGCCTGAGCAATTGTGGAGCAGATCGAGCTGTCTGTGACAAATTTTCTGGAGTTTTCCACTCGTTCTATGGGCCTGTCAGTGAGTACATGAAGCTGCATTTCCTTCATGCCTTGGAGCTGCCTATATTTATCTCAACTTCAGCCTTTGGATGAAAGATGAAGGATGTAACCATTCTACTGTCACAGTCACATCGTTTGTTATCAGTCGTTGATAGAGTAAAAGAGCTTCCAGTTAGGAAGTTACTTGAATGGCTATGGTGGAAGTTTTCTTTCACCTAGCACTTTGTAAAGATTAGTTAGTATAGGATTGTACATAAATAAGCTCCTCTAAATCCCATGTATTTGTGTAATGTTCCTGAATTGGCTAGTCTAGGAAACGTTGCTAATGTGTGTGTAGGATTAATCTTTTACAACATATAAATGATCATACAAATAACAAATGCGATAAAGGACTGCAAAGTTTATATTATGATATCTCTACAGAGTACAAAGGCTGAATGCGGCTAAATAAAATGAATCACTCGGCTAGATCAAAAGACAAAGAATCTTAGCCGGAATACAAATAACCAACTAAAGGATAATACCCGAAATATGGGAGCACTGTGGAATCAATGGATGCATTGGGACTATGGCAGCTCTGACGATAACTATTGGAAGTCTAGAAAGTTCGCCCTCGGAGTTGTACTTCTTAGAATGGTCTGGAAACTGTCCCAAATGATGCACTCTACTCTAGTCCTCCGTACTGGTAACTGTTGGACCCCTCTGCTAGTGAGTTTGGACCCCAGATGGATACCCTTAGGGGAATGCGCCCCTCTTTCTCTGGAAAAATGCGTCCTAGTGATTCCACCGTCGAAATCGGACGAGATGTGTCTCAAAATGACCACCTTGGTCTACTGGGAAATGGGTCGGAAGGGTTTCCCTAAATATGGCATGATGTTGGCTTTGGAACCCCGAATGTATCCGCCAAAAGTGTTGCACGTCCAAGTCTGGAAAATGTGCCCCAGTTGATTCCTCTGTCGGAATATGATGAGGAACTAGGAAAAATATGCGCCTTGCCTTCCTCTCAAATGGGTCGGAGGGAAATCTCGGAATTCTCCCTGGATGGGATAAGTCGACTAAAAACCCTCTCAGAAGTTGCGCCCTCACTTTGGATGAATGTGCCCTTGCTGTTGAACACTATGTAACTGTTGCTGAAGAATGATGGAAGACCTGAATGATCTCCTTGGTGACTAGGGTATGTCTCTCAACACCGAAATCAGCCAACTGGTGTCTTCCTCCTGAAATCCACTGAACTATCTCTCCTGAGATGCGTCTCTTCTCCTCAATGACAAGTCATAATCAGCATAATGATGAATTAGGTCGCTGACACTTCCTTTATAGTTTTCCAAAACCCTAAATAATGTTGAAACCATAATTCACTGTTGACTTCCAAAACCCTAAATCACTGTTGAAACCCTAATTCATTGTTGACTTCTATTTTTAGCTCATAATGACTTAAAAGCGCTTTTAACCCTCTTTAGCTCAATGTCACTTTTTGAATATAACACCTATGACTGCAGTGACCTCTAGTAACCCTATTTACCCCTCTTTGGCCCTGGCTATAGTCTAACGGGGTGGTTAAGACCATTAAGCCTCCTCTCTGGAGCGCTTATTTGGAAAGGGACATTACAGTCCTCCCTTCCCGAAATTGCTTGTCCTCAAGCAATACCAGTCCAAGGTGCTACAACACCTGCTCCCTCTCCCAAGTAGTGTCCTCTATTGGAAGCTCTCTCCATCTGATCAAACACTCTCTGATGACCCTAATCCTCATTTTCCACTCTCAGAACTCCAAAACCTCCTCCAGAACTAACTCCAACTGTCCCTCCTCATCCAACGGGAGAATCTCCTTTGATGTGCTAATGAATTGTGCCACTTCCTTTTTTAGGCAAGACACGTGGAACATGTTATGAATGTTGCTCCCCTCTGGAAGCTCTAGCTCGTAAGCAACCTCGCCTACTTGACACATGATCTTGTAGGGACCATAAAATCTAGGCTTGAGCTTCTCAGCCCCACTCTTCTTCAGAGATGACTGTCTATAGGGTTGGAGTCTCAAGAAAACCAAATCTCCAACCTCAAAGTTGCGTTCTATCCTGTGCCTGTCTGCACTTATCTTCTATCAGTTTTGCACCGTCTGCAGGTTCTCTTTCAACAACTTAAGAATCTCTTGACTCTCTATGATCCAATCCTTGGCCTTGGGAGCTCTGCTCTCCCAGAATACCAAGTCTACCAAAGTGGGAGCATCATATCCGTACAATGCTCGAAAGGGTGTCATACCAATAAACATGTGGAAGGTGGTGTTGTAGCAATGTTCTCCTAAATGTAATCACTTTACCCATGTTATCTGTTGTCCTCCTACATAGTTCCTCAAATACCCTTCAACCCACTTGTTGACAATCTTGGTCTACCCATCTGTCTGAGGGTGATATATGGTGCTAGGTGTCAACTCTGTCCACACCAATCGAAACAACTCTCTCCAAAATGTCCCTATGAACCGACTATCCTTGTCACTCACGATGTTCTTCGGAAAGCCATGAAGTCTGAAGACCTCCTTGAAGAAAAGCTCGACGACCTGAACTGCGCTGTACTCTGTTGGTATGGCATATAAGTGAGCAAACTTTGTCAATCCGTCGACCACTACATAGATACAGTCCTTACCCTGGACCTTGGGTAGACCTATGATGAAGTCCATAGATATACTCTCCCATTTCTGCTCTGGAATGGGGAGTGTCTGAAGTAGCCCTGCTGGAGGAGCATGCTCTGACTTGTTCTGCTGGCAAGTCACAAACTCACTGACATGTCTCATAACGTCCTGTTTGAGGCCCTTCCATGAGAACCTCTCTCTGATCTGTCTATAGGTTTTGAAAAACCCCTGATGACCTGCTAGAGGTGAATCATGAACTACGGTGAGGATCTTCTTCTTCAGCCCTGAATCTGGCACCAAGTAGACTCTATCCTTGTAAAATATGACATCGTCAATGACCCTATATCGGTCATCTTGTATCTGTCCATCCGTCACCTCACAAGCGAACTTGTTCTTGGAATATTCCACTAACAAGTGGGATTTCCAATCTGCTAAAATCTCCATCAAAGAACATGTCGTAGGTCTCCTCAATAGTGCATCGGCCACAATGTTCTTCTTCCCCTTGACATACTCTATGCCAAAGTTGAACGCCTGTACCTTCGTCACACATTTCTATTGGCGCTCACTGAGGTCCTTCTGCTCAAGGAAATATTTCAAGCTGTTGTGATCGGTTTTGACCACAAATTTTTTGCCCACCAAATATTGTCTGAACTTGGTCAAGGCATGCATGATTACCAACATTTATTTGTCATAAATGGAGTACAACCCCTCAGGTCAACTAAGATTTCGGCTCTCGAATACAATGGGGTTTCCTTCCTGCATCAAAACTGCACCGATCCCTTCGCCAGATGCGTCACACTCTAGTACAAATGGCAAGGTGAAGTATAGTAGTGCCAACACTAGACAAGTGCCCATGACTTCCTTCATGTGATCAAAGGCTTCCTGTGATTTCTCGGTCCATATGAAGGTCCCATGCTTAGTAATATCTGTCAACGGTTCTCCAAGCTGAGAAAAACCCTGGACGAATCGCCTGTAATAGCTGCACAACCCGAAGAAGCTCCTCAATTCTGTCACGTTCCTAGGCGTCAACCAATCCAGAATGGCCCTGATTTTCTCTTGGTGCACCTGTACCCGTTGTGCACTGATGATGTGGCCTAAGTAAAGAAACTCTGTCATACCGAACTCGCACTTGGACTCTTTGGCATATAATGATTGTGCCTCCATTATGCTCAATACCTCATCCAGGTACCTCATATGCTCTTGCCATGACCAGCTATAGATCAAGATGTCGTCGAAGAAAACCAAGACTGATTTCCTTAACTGATCCCTGAATATATGGTTCATGCAAGACTGGAATGTAGCGGGTGCATTGGTTAGCCCAAATGGCAGATCCAGGAACTCGAAGTGTCCAAAATGACATCGAAATGTCGTCTTCTCTATGTCCTTCTCTCGGATGTTGATATGATGATATCCAAAGCGTAGATCAATTTTTGAGAAGAAAACTGCTCCAGGTAGTTCATCCATCAACTCGTCAATGCATGGGATAGGATACCGGTTCTTGATGTTTTTCTTGTTCAAGGCTCGGTAATCAATGCACATCCTCATGGTGCCATCCTTCTTCATAACTAAGACAACTGAAGAAGCAAATGGGCTGCTGCTCGGTCTGATGTGTCCCATCGCCAACAATTCCTTGATCGCCTTCTCTATCTCATCCTTGAACCTCCTAGGATAACGATAGGTGGGGGGGTGATCATAGGTTTGGTCCCCTCCTCCAACTCAATGGTGTGCTCAAACCCCCTGCCAGGTGGTCTCCCTGGTGGAATTGCCTGAAAGACCTGCTAATGTCGTCCCAATAAATTCTTGATCTCTGTATGGTACTGTTGTCTACCTTTTGAATCCTTTTGAGTGGTGATCAAGCATTCTGTGACATATGCTACCTCCCCATGTCTGAATATCCTTTCCATCCTCTTGGCTAAAACTGTCCTGGGTGCTCCTGTCGACATACCCCTTAGAACAACCTTCTTCCCATCCTAATCTCAGAATCCCATTTCCAAGGTTTGGTAGTTGGTAGTGATTTTTCCCAAGGTAATCATCCACTAAACTCCTAACACCACATCGATGTCTGATAGGTCAACCACATAAAATGTGTCTCTCATTGTGTAGTTGCCTAACTTCATCTCTAAGTTTGGAACTCTATCTAGACACTCCACTGTGTGGCTATCTACTACTGCAACATCAAACCCCTCAAACTCCTCTATCTGAAGTGCCCGTCTCAATACTAGTGAAGTGTCGATGAAGATGTGGGTGGCCCCACCCTCTATCAGGGTGATTTCTCATTGCCCCTGAATAATCCCTCTTATACGGAGGGTATCATACCTGGGAACACCAGAAAGGGTTTCTATGACTCCTCCCTTTGTTGGATTCCTCCTGTTAGCCTGCTCTGGCGGTTGTGGGACTACTGGAGGATGGGCTTCTGCCGGTGTTGGTGGTCTACGGGGAGGTTGCTCCTCTGATGGTGCTGAATCCTCCTCTGAACTAGTGGATCCATTGTCTTGCTCCTCCTCCTCACTATCCACGTTGTCTGCTGCTACCTCAATATAATGAATCTCTCCCTTTCCCATGCACCTATGGCCTGGGACCCAAGGATCTCTGCAGTTGAAGCAAATCTTCTTCCTCATAAGCTCTCACCTAGTCTCATCATCCAACTTCTCTTTGCCCTTCCATTCTCTCTGGAATGGATTCCTGTCTTGATCCCTCTGGGGCACAAATGGTTTGGAGAAATTTTTAGTCTTTGGCACTGAGTCTGCCAAATATCGAGTGCGAAGGATGGCATCTTGCAAAGTGGGAGGCTTGTATGCCTTCACCCATCCTCTCAAAGGCTCTATGAGTCCTTCTGTGAATAACATGATCAGCCTGGGCTCTGATATATTTGTCACTGCCACGACTACCCGCTGAAACTCTGTGATGAATGCCTCTGTTGTGCATGTTTGTATCAACTGGGCTAGATCCCTGAAGTGGATCTCGGGATCCTTCCTGTCAAACCTGTCCATGAGCCTATCTGTAAACTCCCTATAGGATGTGATGCAACTGTGACCCAATGTAACCAGTCCATGATACCACCACTCGTGTGCCTCACCCTCTAAGTGTAAGGTCACGAAACTAATGGCCTTTGTCTTGGTCATCTGGTTGAGCTTGTAATACGTGTCTAGCTTCTATACCCAAGATCTAGCGGTGTATTTGGACGATCCGTCAAAAGAAGGGATGGTGAGTTTCCCAACTTTTCAGATGAAATCGATGTTATGCCCTTGCTGCTATTTTGGTCCTCCCCTCTTCGGCTTTCTGGGGCGGTTCCTGAGTCTGAGTCCATAGTACTCGACTAAGGTCATGTCCTGATGGAAGTCACAACCCAATGCTGTGTACTCCCTCCTATACTCTGCAATTTCGTCTGCATGAGTGGGTGGCCTCTATGCTATCAGTGGCGGTGCTGCTACCGGGGGTGCCCTATGGAAACTAGGAAACAAGGGTCTGGGAATCCTACTCACAGAGGTGTATGTGCGAGAGGGTGGCTGGGGTCTATTGCATGCTCCTGAGTTCCCCTGTGTTGCATGCGGGACTTGTGTGTCTGGGGTGCCCACTCTAGCCAATCTATCAACCACCTGTGCCAAGGACTGAGACATGGTTCGTTGACTAACTAACATATCGTTGATAACCTACATGAAAGTTGTCTCAGAATCTACGGGGGCCTTGCCATTGCCCTCTAGTCGCTCATATCTGTCTCCTAGCATCCTCTATGCATCTCGCTCAGCCTCACGCTCTCCCCTTCTCTCTGCTTCTCTGTGTGCCTCTTCCTCTTCCTCTGAGCTAGGAGGAAAAGGGGGAAAATCAGGCTTATGCCTTCTTTCCTTATGCCTACTGTAAGTGACATATTTGTCACCTACGTTTTCACGACCCTCTAGGAGTTCTGTTGCACTCATTGTCTTTAGTCATAGGCTGGCAGGACTAAAGCTATGATACCACTGTAATGTTCCTGACTTGGCTAGTCTAGGAAACACTGCTAATTTGTGTGTAGGATTAATCGTTTACAACATATAAATGATCATACAAATAACAAATGCGACAAAGGACTGCAAAGTTTATATTATGATATCTCTGCGGAGTACAAAGGTCGAATGCGGCTAAATAAAATGAATCACTCGACTAGATCAAAAGACAAAGGATCTTAGTCATAATACAAATAATCAACTAAAAGATAATACCCGGAATATGGGAGCATTGCAGAATCAATGGATGCACTGGGACTATGGCAGCTCTGATGGTAACTGTTGGAAGTCTAGAAAGTTCGCCCTGGGAGCTGTACTTCTTGGAATGGCATGGAAACTATCCCAAATGATGTGCCCTGCTCTAGTCCTCCATACTGGTAACTGTTGGACCCCTCTGCTGGTGAGTTTGGACCTCGGATGGATCCCCCTGGAGGAATGCGCCCCTCTTTCTCTGGCAAAATGCATCCTAATGGTTCCACTGTCGGAATCAAACAAGATGTGTCTCAAAATGACCGCCTTGGTCTACTAGGAAATGGGTTGGAAGGGTTTCCCTGAATATGGCTTGATGCTTGCTCTGGAACCCCAAATGTATCCGCCAAAAGTGTCGCACGTCCAAGTCTGGAAAATGCGCCCCAGTTGATTCCTCCGTCGGAATCTGATGAGGAACTAGGAAAAAGATGCGCCTTGACTTCCTCTCAAATGGGTCAGAGGTAAATCTCAGAATTCTCCCTGGATGGGATAAGTCGACTAAAAACCCTCTAAGAAGCTGTGCCCTCACTCTGGATGAATGCACCCTTGCTGTTGAACACTGTGTAACTGTTGCTGAAGAATGATGGAAGACTTGAATGATCTCCCCAGTGAATAGGGTGTGTCTCTCAACATCGAAATCAGCCAACTGGTGTCTTCCACCCGGAATCCACTGAACTATCTCTCCTGAGATGTGCCTCTTCTCCTCAATGACAAGTCATAATCTACATAATGATGAATTAGGTCGTTGACCCTTCCTTTATAGCTTTCCAAAACCCTAAATCATTTCGAAACCCTAATTCATTGTTGACTTCCAAAACCCTAATTCATTGTTGAATTCCAAAACCCTAAATCATTGTTGAAACCCTACTTCACTGTTGACTTCTATTTTTAGCTCATAATGACTTAAAAGCGCTTTTAAGCCTTTTTAGCTCAATGTCACTTTCTGAATATAACACATGTGACTGGAGTGACCTCTAGTAACCCTGTTTACCCCTCTTTGGCCCTGGCTATAGTCTAACGGGGCGGTTTAGACCATTAAGCCTCCTCTTTGGAGCTCCTATTTGCAAAGGGACATTACAATTTGTTTTTGTTTAGAGTAATTATCGGCCTGTAATCCTCAGTAGGACATTTTTTTAGCATGAATCTATAACCCAACAACTAAGGCACTGGAACTACTTGTTCTTGGCAACTCGCAGGGAGCATGCCATCCCCTGTGGAGCCAAATGTTATCACATATAGTTGTCAAGGGCAACAGGTTGTCCAAGTTCACGGCCTGCACAAGGCTACCAAAGCGTTGAATTTGTCGAAGTGGCTGAAGTCCCAAAATATATTTGAGCCATTGATCAGCAAGAGCCACGCGCCATCAGATCTATCACTCCGAGAGTTTTACTTCGAGAGTTTTAAAATGAGAAACATTGCAAAATCTCAGAGTCCCAAAGCATGAAGTACGAAGTAAAGCTGGACCGTCTGATCTAGAAGGGCACGTGGCAATAGATCAGCAAATTCGCGGTTCCACAAATCGGAGGTTTGCTGGGAACAATGCACAATTTTCTCGCAGCGTGAGTTCACGAAGCACTCAGAGAGTGGTCCCAGGGTCACAGCCTGAGGTCCTATGGAAGGCGGGTCCAGAAGGAAAGGTTGGAACCCATCGCATGGAGATGATCGATTCAGAGTTCCGAAGAAGCAATCACAGTCGTCGGTCGCAAAAAATATCTGACCATCGGTCTAAGCAGGGTGATTTCGCCGACTCAGGCATCGGGAAATCTGGAGTAGGGGAGGTGAAGACTCCCTAAGCGCGAAATCCTAAGATACCATTTGGGATAAGGCGTCGGGTCACAGCCCGAGGTCACATTCGAGCAAGGCCAAAGTCACAGGGCGCTCATCCTCTGCTCCACGTCCAAGGCTCTTAAAGAACCAAATTTGGCACCGTCTCCACTAAAGGTCTTATGTATCCCATAATTGGTGAAAGGGTAAACTTCAACAGCTGCACCTCAAATAGCAGAATCATCCCAACCAAAGATCTTGATCAGACCAATGGCCCTGTGTTTGTATGTTCATTTAGCATCGCATTTAATCGCAACAAGTAGTCATCCCTTGGTTTCCTGACCTGGTCTTGATCTCGAGGAGATATCAGTTAATGGACACAGAGTTGGTGGTTGAAACTTCAACTCAGCCCATAAATGGAAAGCAGGCTGAGAGAGGTCGTGAAGGCACACTTACGATCCGAAGCTTCCTTATGGGCAATTTTTCCAGTAAAGCACATAACTATGCCTGGCTCACGTTTGACATAATGAGGTCTGCACAACATGACAGAGCGAGTGCCGACTGAAGGCTTTGAAGGTAGTGATATGATCACATTCCTGGTAGTTGTAGTAGTTTTGAGTATATATACTCAGTTTTGATATTTTGTAAAGGTCGATGGTTGAGCAGTGCTTACGTATTGTAAACTTTTGATGAAGAACACTGGTTCTCTGGTTATGTATTTGTTTTTGAGACATCTTGTTTAATGAAAGTCAACTTCTTCTCCATCTTATTTGCCTCTGATACTGAGAGAGTTCATGTTTGATTGATTCACATGGATTGTTGTAACTATATTATGATAAATGTTTGATTATAGTATTGTTATGATTTCTTTTAGCTTCCTTGAAATTTGAATCCAAGAGGACCTTGTGTTTAAGTTTTTCCTCCCTAGGCTGTTGGAAAATCTGATGTTCATAGTATACCTCTACACCTTTCTCACTAAATCTTCCTCCTATTCACCCTTACTCCAACTTACTGACTGAATTTAATCAAGACCTCACCTACAGGTGCATACCAGTCCAGTTTTCTGAGTTAAAACGATATCCTCTTGAGTCTGTGCCCATTTGACCTCTTTAAAACCAACCAGTGACATAAAACTCAAATGGGTACTGGGCTTACCTCCAACACAATATGGAGGTGACTTCTAGTGCTAACATCCCCCATCTATGTCCATGTCCCCTTAGCCATTGGCATTACATTTTATTTATTAAAACTTAGAAATACATTTCACATATAAATGGCTTTGGTCGTAGCCACACATTATATATACATTAATCATTAATTAAATTAGGGATTATAGCGGGGATGTTACATTGACTTTCAAAATTCCATCATCATTTGAAATGTGTTTCCAAATCTTAGAACAAGGAGAAGGAGGAAGATTCTAAAGTTGAGCGATATAGCCTTTCTTGACCTCATAAAAGCTACCATAAAGACCCCAACCCTTAATGTTATCCATTGATATAACCACTGGAGTGAAACCATTAAAATAGGGAAGAAGGGAATGGAACAGGGCAGTACAAGGAGAAGGGAGAGAGGGATATTTCCATCCAATCCAGTGGTCCTCAATGTCCCATTTTGTCAATTCAAAGAGAGTTGTTACTCCTTGAGCATCCAACCATTCACTTAACCTTAAGAGCTCCTGAATTTGGAAAAGAGGGGGCTGGCCCATAATCCCATCATCCCATATTTTAATGAGTTTGTCATTGCTAGGGATCCATGCAAGCTTGGATTGAATAATAGATGCAACTACCTTGTATAACTTCCATATTGGAGGCCCCTTTGTGCTAGGTAATTCATGATGTAAGCATCTTTTTCTACTTCATTAAATTTTTTTTTGAATAGTACTTGCTTCCACCACTCACTTTTCCCAACTACCATTTGCCACAAAATTTTGTCTCCCAATGCAAGATTCATAAGGACAAGATCTTTGATGTCCAACCCACCATTTTCCTTTGGAGACCTATCAATGTTCCAATTAATTAAATGTAATTTTTTGTGTTCGTTTTTCCCCTCCGCCACAATAATTTTTGAATTTTTATTGTTACTTGGTTCATTATACATGTTGGAGAAATTATGGCACATCATTGGAATATAAGTAATGTAGAAAAAACTAATTTAATAAGGACCACCCTCCCTAATCTATTTAATTGTTGGGATCCCGGTGCAATAATTTATTTTTTATTTTGCTCATGATTCCTTGCGAGACCACTAAAGACAAAATTCCAAGAGATATTGGCATGCCCAGGTATTTAAACAAAGACCAAGTTGACAAGCAGGGGAATACAAGATCTCTGGCAATTCTTTGGAGCTATTGAGCACTGATATTCCAACCACATTTATGGATTTTCCCATTATTAACCTTGCCCTTGGAAGCATTAAGGAAATGAACCAAAATAATATTGAAATGTTCACTTATGATTATGGATGCTCCTCCCAGAAGGAGGGTATCATCTACAAATTGAGAATGGTTAATGGCTTTAACTCCTTTGTAAAAAATAATTCCTTGCAACTTACTTGTCACCCATTCTTTTTCTAGATGTTGACTTAAAGAATCCATCATGATTATATAAAGAAAGGGTGGAATAGGACACCCTTGCCTTAATCCTCTATTGCTCTTGAGAAAATTTGTTGACCTTCCATTTGCAAGCTCTCACCCAATAAATAAAGGCTTCATTAAAACCAAACTTGTGAAGAACAACAAAAATGAAGGAATTCCTTACCTATCAAACACATTCACCATGTCCATTTTGATGATCATTCCCTTTTCTTTATTTGCCTTGCTGGAATGTATGACCTCCTGCACTAAAATAATGTTATCAATAATTTGTCCCTTTTGCATGAAACCACCCTAGTTTTCAGAGATAATTTAAGGGAGAACCTTTTTGAGGTCTATTTGCCATCAATTTGGTCATTATTTTATAGGAAGAATTACAAAGTGAGATTTGACAAAATTTGAAGAGAGAAGAAGGATTGACTTCTTCATGGATAAGATCTAGAAATCAAGAATTGATGTTTCCCCCAAGTTTGTTCTTTTTCCGGGCATGGTTGAACATGTGTTTCAAGTTCTTCTTAATAATTTCCCAACAAGCACAATAAAAGTGAATTGAGAACCCGTTTGAACCTGCAGATTTATTTGGCTTGAGATCCCAAATGGCTCTAATTATCTTTGCTTCCTCAATCTCTCTAGTTAGCTTTGCATTTTCTTCTAATGAAATTTGTTGAGGTATATTGGCCAACATAAAAAATAATGTTGTAGGATGTGTCTCCTCCTCCTTGTATACAAAGACTCAAAATGGGGATGAGAAACCTCTTTGATAGCTAAGAAATCACTCAAACTAGTGCCTTCTTCTAGGTTTATTTCTTTAACCATTTTCTTCTACAATCTAACTTTTGCTTGCCTATGCAAAAAAGAAGTGGTTTTATCCCCATATTTAAGCCATAAACTTCTCGAATTCAAACACCACATCTCCTCTTCCATTTTGTTAACTTTAGGTATCTTGTTGCAAGACTCTCTTTCGTCAACCAAATCCCTCTTAGATACCTCATCTTCTTCTATTTTGTTAACTTTATGTATCTTATTGCAAGACTCTATTGCTTCAACCAAATCCCTCTTAGAGACCTTGCCTTCTTCCATTTTGTCTTGTAGGGTTTCCAACTAAAATTGCAACTCGAGTCTCTCTTTTGTTGGATGTGTGAAGGATGAAATAGCCCACTCCTTTAGTGCATGCTTGACGACTCTCAACTTTCATTCCCAAAAAAAAGATGGGGATCCAAAAATCTATTTCTCCACTCTTCTACAATTATATCCATTACTTTGGGGTTCTGGAACCAAAGGGGAGAGAAACAAAAGGGAATAGTCCCCAGATCTTGAGGTTGATTAAGGGTGAGAGTTAAGGGCTTGTGGTTCAAAATACTAGATGGAATAATCTTGGAGGAAATGAATTGATTGGTGAGGAGGAGCTCATTGTGAATGAGGAATCTATCTAACCTAGCAACAATGTGCCCAAGTCCAAATATTCTATTGGTCCATGTGTATTTAACCTTCATTGGTTTTATGTCCACATGATCCCAATATACAAGAAGATCTTCCATATTTTCTCTATAGGGATATTTGACTATACTATCACCTTTCTTCTCTTTAATTGATAGAACCAGATTAAATTCTCCAGCCATGTACTTATACCACAAATTACCACATCAATTGCATTTGTTCTCTGGCCTAGCCCTTTTCCCTAGCTTGCAAACTTAAATCCCATCCTCCTTCATCAAACTCATCTAAAAAACAACATTTTCGTTTCCATCCATGGGTCACCCATGTGCAAACAACATATGTTCATGCCTTGCTAGTTTGCAACTCGTGGATGCCCTAAAAAAATATGAAAAAATAAATTATTCCACATTTTTCAGGCGGAGTTTTTGGTTGGGATCGTTCCCAAACTTCCCTTGGCATGTACACAACGGAATACAACTACCTCAACCCCTTAAAGATACTCTAATACATCAATTGGAGAGAAGAAACATTATGAAGGAATTGACGCGTGTACAAAGAAGTGGAATAATGATATTCTTAATGAATTTTATTCCATATTATTTTATTTAATGAATACGTTTCTGGACAAATCATACTTCTTTTCGTTAATCCAAAACGGCCCAAACTACCAAAACTGTCCATCAAATGCTATAAAACAAGCATCAAACAACCAATAAGAGGAGGATTTTTTTTTAGAGAGGTATGCAAGGAGCTTTGTGAGATTTATCATTCTTTCATCATTCATGCTCCATACATTTTTTGCTTAGGTATTTGATGAAGTTGTTGATAGCAGGGGTATCTTGCAAAGTGGCAGAACGAGCGAAGCAAGGCTGAGTTTAAATTGTGTTTTTGAGGTAATTGTTTATTTGCTAAGTTTGTTGTATTAGTAGTCTGAAATTTCAATGTTAATCAGTTTTTCTTTTATGTAGATAACATCCTCATGCTTCACAATCATTGCTTCGTTCAATGCCCGACTTAGTTCTTCTTCTTCTCTTTTCTGCACTTGGCTATTCTGTGTATGATGCTAATTCCATCTAGAATAGTTAAATACAACTTTCGTCCAAGTCCTCATAAGGGCTTGAAAGAAACACAAAATCTATGAGAATGTATGGGATTACATTTAACAATAAAGATCATTTTTCAAGCTCTGGAAATATCTTCTTTTGTTGTTATAGTTTCATTTTCATTCATTTTCTTTTAACGCGATATTAAAAAATGCAAGAATACCAAAACAATGCAAATACCTTTCTTTTATTTTAACATTTTCAATGTACTTTCTCTAATTATTGGTCCCTGCCCTTCGGGCTGGTAGGGACTAATAGTAATCAATTTTCAGGTTTTCTATTAAATTGACACAAAAACAAAAAAAATTTAGCTCCTTTAACCAAAGTTTTTAAAAAATCATATACTTCAGGTTGGAAATTCATATAACTAAATCAAAGTTTTGATATTGACTTCTTATTTGGCCTCTTCCTGGGGCACATGGAAATGATAGCTTAGTTTATTTCATAGTTTTGAGTACTCATTTTTTGCAAACAAAGTAATGCTAGACATGAGTCTAGCATTACTTCTTAACATTAAATGTTAAGAAGTAATCCATAATAATCCATAGCCCATTGCATTTGTTGCCACCTACACCACCATGCAAAGCTACACGACCCTACAATTTCTCTTCTTTACCTGCTCCTTCACACATGACACACAGCCTCCTCTCCATTTTTTCGTAACCTGTTAGTATTTCTGCTTGCCTGCTAGTATTTTCGCTTGCCTGAGGCATGCAACATCAATCTGCTGCATCAATCTGGGAAGGACTAGGCACCCTCCCTTTACTGCAACGTGCAACATCATTCTCCCTTTTCTTTCTTTAGGTTGGCCTCTCCCTGGGGGCATTAACAAAAAAGTTAAAGGTATATTTTTGTGTAAGATTGAACTGATTTTTTTTATTTTTTTTATATTTTTCCTAATTTATTTGTAGGCAGAATGATTTCAGAGAGCAGAGAAGTCATGCAGTATGCTAAATACGAGAAGTACCTGAATCAGTTGGCGCACCTTCCTCGCCTCTGCAATGAGTTTAGGTGTGGGTATTCTGATGATCCCATTAGAATTGTTGGCAACACACCGGTCCTGTATCAACCTGCGAAGAGTGTGATTGGGGATGAGTTCTTTGCTTTGAAGAACCTGCTTAGTCGCTGGACATACATCGATTAAGGAATATACATCATTCTCCCTTTTCCTAGTTTTTTACCATCTCACTTAAGCATCCGAGCCAGGAGAAAATCTAAGGAGGTGGACATCTGTTGGGTCGATCGATTAAGGCCTCAAAGGGGAGGGTCTCACTGACTTATTTTGAATGCACATGACTTATGAAAGGGAGGGATATCTATTCACATTGATGCTCTAATTCCCTCCCTGAAGCCTGGGCATGAACTTCATCTGATGTCTAGCAGTTGTAGTCCGTGGGAACCTCTTTCCTTTAACGACGTATCTCGTCTACAACTTGTGACTTGGTTCCAAATAGTTCTCCCAAAGCCTCGCTTGCCTCCCTTGTAGAGATTTGCACGATTCGAACTGTGGATCTCACTAAGCGAGATTTCAAAGGAAGTGAAGCTGGCATTCTGACCGAGATCCACATTCTCTGTGGGTGAAATCATCCTTTGTGTGTTAGGTTTTCCCCTCTTGCGAAAACCGTATTCTATCTCCAAATCCGTCGACCTTCTGCAACTATTTTTTACGCGGGCTGTAACTACATTGTTCACCAAAATGTATCTGTCGCCCTCTCCTCGACCTCAACGCTCCAAACGCTCCAAATCTCCAACTTCGGATGGCCATTTGAGCCCATAAACCAAGAATATGAGAATCTCGTCCTTGAATTTAAAACAAATACTGAAACAAATATAACTAATTACATGCTACATTTATTCATTCATGGAATTTCTTGTCTCTCATAACTAGCATTAATACTGACATAATAATTAATAAATCATATAGAGTTCCTTCACAGTTTTATACTCTTCCACATTATTATGTTGTCGGCCTGGGTACACGACATCGCATGATTCACATCGGTTTGTCTTGGAAGCTCATTCAACATGGACAATGAAAACATGCCATCTTTATGTCTTCTGTTACTTGATTTCGACATGAAGTACTTCGCAGGCAAGAAGCTCATCTTTTGTGTAGAAACTTTGTCCAGCTGCTTAAGTATTCTTTGGGAAAATTTCTCAACTGTGGTGAACTCTGCTCTCAATTTCTAAATCTCCAGTCCAATATCAGTTACTTGTGTTGGGCATTCAGTTTCATAGACTTCGTCATGGTTGATCTCTCCTGCACAGCTGGTTTGCATTCTAATTCGCTTATTATTAGGTAGTATAGAATGATGCTTTAATGGACTCATCAGATCATGTGTTTTATTGTTGGGTGTGAATGGCCATTTGACGCGATCAGGGTCCGTGGTTGCTTTCCATGCTATAGATTCCACACACCTCTGTTTGATATTCATATTCTTGGCCCATGGAGAAAGGCCAGAGCAGCTTTGAAGCACAGTAATACAATCCAACCAAGATGCCATGATAATATGACTGATAAGGGGACTTGGCCCATGGAGAAAGGCCAGAGCATCTTTGAAGCACAGTAATACAATCCAACCAAGATGCCATGAGAATATGATTGAGAAGGGGACTTGGCCCATGGAGAAAGGCCAGAGTAGCTTTGAAGCACAGTAATACAATCCAACCAAGATGCCATGAGAATATGACTGAGAAGGGGATCTGTCAATCCGTTGCTACATTAAACATCACCTAGGATTGAACCTGGGCCATGAGCCACAAGTCAAACCAAGTGTAGAGCGATGTATGGATAGGATACATGCAAAATGCATGCGTACCAGGTGGAGATCACTACATGCCATGCAATGCACATAGCAAGAGTTTAATAAATCTACAAGCTCTCTGTTCAATATTTGTTATTTAATGTAGCTCGTTCTTCAATATTCTTTATAACTTATGCAAGCAATCGATGTGTTCAACACACAATTAAATTGAATAATTAAAAATTATTAAAAAAAACCGATGGTCTAAAAGTCTTCTTAACTAGGGTTTAGTATCAGTAAAAAAGTTGCATTTAAATCCTACGATGTTGATTTGATGTAGTTAAAAACCGTCGCTCCATCAAGTGCATTCAAATGTGTCGCAGGAAGCGAATAAATGTCTGCATAAATGTTTGTATTTTCATCGGGTGCATTGCAGAGAATCATGCCTACTCCTCCTGCTATTCGAACTGTTTCACCTTTCTCAATTTTTGCATTGATACCATGAAGGCAAGCAACAATTTTCCCTTTAACTTTGTGGGGATCTAGCGCTCACGGGAAGCAGAGTCGTCTGAAAACATTACCCATTGACACTGTTAAAACACATCATCACAAAGAGTCCTAACAATTGTAGTAGTATGGAGAATACCCATGAGTTGTATTTGCATGTGGGGCTCTCACGTCCACTGATGATACCAGGAGATACAATTTTCTCTTTGGCAATTGGAATTGTGCTAGGCTTTGTTTACTTTTATAATCATTGGGGGAAACTTGCCACTAATTGCTATAATTTCACAATGCAAGTTGTTGTTTGATTTTTGGACCTTACTTACAAGAGGTTTTGTAAGTGTAATTAGTTGGTGATGACTATAGTTGTGGGCTTTTCTCCTCCAATGTTGGAGGTTATATTCCAAGTGCAGGTGCTCTCTTCCTTATTCTTTGATGATGCGAGTAGTGTAGATTTTCGACATTGATGTATCTCACCTGCAATAATTGATGTAGGTTTCTCGGTAAGAGCTATCTGGGTCTCCTTCTTGGGATGTAGGCTTATCGGTAAGAGCTATTTGGGTCTCCTTCTTAGCTTGGTAAGAGTACGCGGTAAAAATAAGTAGTTGAGGAGCGCTTACTCTTGAAGCTTGGTACTCCAAGATAGAATTCCTACTGGCTACTATCAAATGTAATGGCTACTATGCTACTAATAAAAGCTTGACTTACTTGTAATACTAATAAGACTTCCTACTCATACCGATGACTTCATAGCATACTTCCTAATAAGACTTCCTACTCATACTGATGAATTCATAGCATACCTACTCATACTGATGACTTCATAGCATACTCTTTTGGCAACCTATTCATATCGATGACTTCATAGCATACTCTTTTGGCAGGGATTTGTTGTTTCACAACTGCCCTTGTTTTTATTAGTTTAATTTTTGGTATTTAAAACAAAACAAAATCCATAATCTTTTATTTATTTTCATTTTGTTTAACTCTTTATTTTGTTAATTGCATTATCAAAAGAAAATATTCAAAAAAGAAGATCATTTCAATATGTTCATTAATTTAGAATAGTTATTTTAAACGCTAACTAATTAACTTCATTTTGTATATTTTATTTTATTTTTTCAGTTTCTCACTTTAGCATCTGTATTGATTTCACATCATTAATCTTTGTTTAACTTTTTATATAAAAGCAAAATGTAAAATTATAAAGTTGGAAAATACAACAAAAAATTAATATTTAAAAAATAAATAAAAGATTTCATTTCTTTATACTTTAGTGTTTTTTTTTTAAATACTTAACTAATTTAGTTTAGTTTGTTTAACTTTCTTTTTAAGTTTTGTGATTGCATTTTTATTTTCACAATAATTTTGTTTAATGTACATTTCTTTCACACAAGTTGTAAAATACATAAAAAATAAATAATTACAAAATCATAAATACAAGATTTATGCTTAGACCTTTTAACTTGACGGTTTAATGTGCTTTCTTTCTAGGGCTCTAAATTTAGGGTAACATTCTCGCCTCTTTCCACCTAGCCTCGCGGTAGGTTGAAATGTTGGTTTTGAAACACTTTTGTTTTGACATCAACATGCAACATCACAACCTCACGGCAACATCACAACATCACAACCTCACGGCAACATCACAACATCACAACCTTATAGCTTATCTTGAGAATAAGAAAAATCTCAAGAGAATCCCTTAGACTTCTCTTGCACACCAGAAAGACACCCCAACACCTTTAGCGCACCTCAGACTTGATCTCTTGCTTGGTTGCTCTCCAAATGCGAAAACCCATCCTATATTTATAGTAATTTTGTCCCCACTTTCTGGGCCGACCTGTAAATAATGACTAAGCCGACCTCAATTTTTTGTCTTAGTCGTTGGACGGAAAAATTCATATCTCCTCATTCCTAGAGAGTTAGAGAGAATGTCATATACCATTGGAAATGTCTCGGAATAAGATTTCCAACCATATAACTTGTGCTCCCATTTGAGCTAGGTATGTAAAGTAAAAATGTCTTCAAAGATAGGGTATCCAAATTGACCAAAAATAATACTTTCAAGAGTCTCCATCTTGCAATCTTTATCTTGGACATCTATAGGCTTGTAACTTTGACATCAATGACAAAAATATTTCCAACATCTACTACAGATTTGTGCTTATTAATAAAGTTGAAGTTGAATTAAATCTTCAATTTAACAAGTGTTGCATAGCAGCGTAGTCCCTACCAAAAATAAACATTAAATATATAAATAATAAAATATGAATATAAATATATAAAAAGTAAAATAAAAGCATAATGTAGTAATAATATTGAAAAAAAAAATACATAAAGAAATTATTTGCATGGATTTTTTGAGAATCTTTTCTTGTGAGAACATTCAATAATTATAGAGGGGTGACAATTTTTTTTCCTTTCCTATAATTTACTTTATAAATTATTATCTTGTTTTAATTTTGTATTTATCTAAATTATGATTGATTAGTTAGATAATAAAATCAACCCCTAGCATTGGTACTGTAACAACACAAAAATGAATTATATTATCATAAAAGAAACATTTGAAACAAAAAACTTTTTAATGTCCACCATAACATAATAAAATTGTAATTCTTATACCAAGATAATTGGAGCAAGAATATGCAAAGGAAAAATGAAAAATAAAATTCATGTAAAATTACTTTACAAAAATATAAATAAATAAATAAAACAAGGATATTATATGTAAGAAGATAATATTTCAAATTTAATGTTTAATTTTTTTTTTTAATTTTATTATTAATTTATTTATAAAAACTTATAATAAACAACATATTTCAGATTTCAATAATGCTAAATGTATATTATTGATTTTATAAAGGTAAAAAAAATCTTTTTAAAATTTTAAAACTAATTCTCAAAAATTAGTTTCGTGGAAAATATGCTAATCTCTTTTTAAATATAACTTCGTGAAATATGATTGAAATTTTGGTAATTTTGGTAATTTCCATGCAATACAAAATACAAAAGTGATAGAGATCCTTCAAATCACCGTAATTACAAAAGTGATAGAGATCCTTCAAATCACTGTAATTTCAAAAGTGATAGAGATCCTTCAAATCATCGTAATTAGAAAGTATACAAGGACACAGTGCATCTAATAAAGAAATGTGTCAATTTATCGGGCGGCTCCAACCACTATCATTGCCAATCTGCTTGAATTCCATTAATGCTTCACGTTTTCGTCCACTCATGTTCTAAGTTTACAGTTCTCATAACAGTTACCATTCGAGCATGCCCAGTAGCAGTTTCTGCCCTATTCGTAGCTTCGACATCCGTTTCAGTTCCACCAGTGGCTGTGGTGTAGACCATAGAAGTAAAGGCAACAGATGCAAAGGTATAGGCAATAGATAAAGCATCAGATCCGGTTGATGGCAATGAGGGGGCGAGCAAATCCAAGAAAATCCATAACCACTAGATCGATATAAAGAAATTAAAACTTCATTATTTTTGTCCAATCAAAATAATTATTTAATTGATTTTGTATATTGGAGAATGTAAAGGCTGTAATAAAACTTTCAATATATTAGCTAATTAAAATTGAGAAAATTGAGTTTTTTTTTATTATATAAAAAATATATATATTTATTTCCTATGTTAAATTTTAATTTTCATACACAAATTAAAAGTCAAAAGCAAACTAATGTAAAGTCAAAGAACAACTCATTGCTATATTCTTTTAGCAGGGACTAATAAAGGAAAATAGAAACAAAATATCACCCAACAAAGTAATAAGAATGGGATTTGATGGCTAAATATTAGATAAATGCAATCTTACACATCTATGAAACATGAGCACAATTTTTATAATTGCTTTTACCCAGGTCATCGAACAATTTTTTTTGGATGGGATGATTTTATATAATATGATTTGTGTCTCAACAACAGATGGATGTCTACAATGGAACAAGCTAGTCAAAACAATGAAGATGAACTTTGAAAAATTTAGAAAATCGAGACATATATTTTTCAAAAGTTCAAAGTTCACATTTTAAATGGGCTATGATGATAGTCATGTGAAAGTTAAAACACACACTTCAAAAAGTTTTGTGGAATAGACACCTTTCATGAATATAAAAGATGGATACATCAAGGTTCCTATTTTGGTTCATTTCTTGTCTAAAATATTTATAAGGAAATTGTAGTAAAGTTTAAGTTCACGCTAGCTAATGAGACTTAATTAGCATAGTGTCTTTTTAAGTTGGGTTAAACTAAAGTGGTATATTAATAAATTGAGATATATATTAATATTTAATATTTATTATTTTATCAATAAATAAGATAATCCTACGAGTTGTAGGTTATGTTTAGACAACAATACTTAACTATAAATTTATGCAGAATGTACACATGCAAAGTGGGAGAGTTATTGGATTACATTGAACACTAATTCTAGTTGTGGCACTTTCCTTATTTTATTTCCCTTCCTTCAATCGATCACACATTTTGCATAGTTTTTTCTTTCAGGGCCATGAAAAATACAAGAATCCATTTTCATAAATGATCTATACCCCCATAACACTATTTTTTAATTCATTTAGTTGTATATACTAAAACCTCTTCTTGTTTATTATTGTTTTTAATTCATTTTGCAATATATACCGAAACCTCTTTATGCAAAGTTGTTATGATTTTGCAGGACCTTGATTTGTATATGTATGTATGTGTTGAGTGCATGAACAAATAATTGAGTCAATTAGGCTCTATTTTGGTAGGACTAGTGTTGTGTTAGTGTTAGGGTGCATCAAAGATATTGACGAGGGTTCCCAATATGGAGTAGGATCAATGTTTGATCGTTGATATCATATATCATATATGTTTGTCAATGGACATTAGAGGCTAAGGCAGTGCATGGCCCGTTAGTTTTTCTTCACAAGAAAATTTTCAATTAGGCAATGAATGGTCTAGAGTCCAGACCCTTTTAGACATTTGACACATCTATTAAAAAGAAAGCGTGTAATGAATCATAGTTAGGATGAATGGTCCATATTGAACTCATGTTCATCATATGGCCATTGATGGTCCATCACAAAGAAAACATCCCATCTGTCTTTCCTACATCATATGATATGAATGGTTCAAAGCAACCTGATGGTTGTTGAAAAAATCTAGATGGTCAAGACGTTGTAACAAGTAAAATCCAAACATAGATTCCACAAGGGGGACACCTTACGTCACAATCAAATCCAAACATAGCTTCCATAAGAGTAATTCCTTACAACATAATAATGCATGTGTTTCCCTTGACCATGCCCTCGGGGAAGCATATCTCCATTGTGGCTTTGGTCACCCTGTGGCAGTTCCATGGTCCATACACAACCTCCCGGTGTCAAATAAAATGTAAACCAATCCTTCAACTAAGTTTTATTTTGGTGTTTGTATCTTATTTTTATGTTTTTATATAGTGAATGGGTCTAATGTGCCTATGTTATTGCTCTAATGACGGTGATGGTTATGACAATGGAATGTGTGGCATCATACAAATAAACAGTTTTATGCATGTGAAAATTGTCATTGCTCATTGCAAGCTACTTTCAAGTAAATGCATATGATCATTAGTGATGCATTATTTTCCCTGTTGTGGGTAGGTGTCATGAATGATGCAAACAAACCTCTATTAGATCTTGCTACACTACCAACAATGGAACTCAAGGAAATGTTCAGAATCACTTGTGTGTTGGCCATATTGCAACTGTGGACAATGGCGAAGCGTGTAAAATTGTAGCTAAATAGATTGTTATACATCTAACTTTATAAATCATTCCTTGAGATAGCTTTGAAGATAAATGAAAATATACTATGTGGGTAGATTGCAAAGGGCAGTGGAAGGATTAGAGCCAAATATTGTTGTTTACGTTGATGCTAAAAGTATTGTATTTTGATTTGTCATTTGTGATGATGGTAACAAGTTTTTGGAGATTGTCGGTGTGATGCAATGCTTTTCTCTATATAAGCAATGCCATCAATGAGGTTGTGTTCCTTTGGAGTGGGAATTGTGTTGAAACACATTTGAAAAGTCAAGTGATGCAATATTCACAAGGAAGATTAGCAAACTCATGAGAAAGCCCTGGAAGTTTGTGTGCAAAGAGAACATCCATACATTGGAAAAGTGGTAAGTGGTTTTGTAAACCCACACAATATTACGAAACTTGGAATTCTAAATTATCATATTGTTATAAATATTGTCACAAAATTATTTTGTGAAGAAAAACATATCCTTATTCTTTTATTAGGTAGATTTTTTTAAAAGAGTGACCATTCTTTTTGAGTTGTATTTCCCATTGAAATAATAAGAGCTCTTAACATGATTCCTAGACAAATACTACAAGTTTCATTTGCTCATAATCAAACTTAATCTAACTAAGGTAAACTTTCAAGAATTCTCAAATTCTCAAATAAAGAGGATAAGCTATATTTATTAGAAATCAAACCAAAATCCATGAAAGTTTGACAAGAACCAATACTTAAAGGGAAGTTGATGAGGTAATCCCAATTTTTAAATATTTATTACTCATGTTTTGAAAAAAAAAAAACAAACTTTATAATTAAAATTATTATTAGTTCTGAATTTGTGGACCCTCACACAACATTAACTAATAAACATTACCAATAGAAAATCAAATATGTCATATTTATTATAAAAACATGATCATAATTTCTATGTTTCAAAACTATTAAAGAAAAATGTCCATATCATAAGGCTTTAAATTTAATTTCTATAAATGTTATCACTACCTTTCATATTTATACATGTTGCTAGTTTCTATCCAAATCAAAACAACTCATGTCTCACTAAATCCAAAAAGCACTCCCTAAAAAGTATCCAAAAGCACTATATTACATCGCATCGCTCCAATGGAAAACAAAAAGGTGCCTATATTCCCAACTTTATATCCCAAAAAACCAAAATATCCTTAATGCACAAATAATATTCCACCCACCCCCAACGTGTAAGCCCGATATTTGAAAACTGCGATAATGAATTTGTTTGGGCATGCTTCCAAAAAAAAATACTTGCAAGATTATAACATGATCTAAGGCTCCCCACTCTCGATAAGAAAAGATTTAAATGAAATGTTGACCACTAATATCTAAACAAACATGTTTGTCATAATCAGAGACATAGTTTTTTCTAGAACTTGAAGCTAGTACATAATTCATATTTTTAGCTTTGTGGATGTTAAAAATATTTTTTTTCTTTCGTTTAGTAAATGGATTTTTTAACAATAGGACACAATTCACGCCGAATTGTTTCTATGGAGGAGGAGCAAGTGCATGTATTAAGTAGAAATGAATATTGAATTTGCCACACCATCTAAAAAATTAATACTTGGGATAATTCTTATTTTGTAGTGGTTTTGTTTCAAAGTCCAGTCTCTATTTTGTTATGTTTTTTAATTATTTGTTGGCAATGTTCTATTTTAATTATCTCCACAATTAAGCACTACTTTCCATATGAATTATTTTAAGAGAGACAACCTTAGAAGGGCAAAGCCTTTGCGTTATCACAAAAGAGGAGAGAAGTCTGTGAATGCATATATGCCATAATGTATGTTACAAAATTGTGCTTTAAGAAGGTTCAAAATGTTGTTTATCCTTATTCTTTTTTTACAAGGGCTTATTAGTACCTGCCATGGGACTATAGCAATGAATTTGCATTTGATGTGACATTAATTTGTCTTTTACCATAAATTTGTGTATGCAATGTAATGTTTAACATAGGAAAACAAATATATATTTTTGGATATAATAAAAATATTTGTGTTTCTCATCTCTAATTGGTTGATAGAATTGAAGTGTTATTGCTCCCTTCAAATCTTTCAATATGTAGAATTAATTACATGATCAATGAATTTCACCAAGTCTAAATATAAAAAGTTGTACCATGTATTTATTATTATGCATTATTATATTTATATTATATTTATTATCTATTATATTATTTATTATTATATTTATATTATATTTCTGAATATTATAGTTCCATTCAGCTTACGGTTCATTATACATTTTGAATAACAAACAACCCTCAATTATTATCTTTTGACAAAAAAATATTCATTACTTGTGCATTTAGTTATATTAAGTTTCATTGTTCAACATGTATTTCCCAACTAACTCTGCAGGGACTGCATTGCCATGCAACCCTTGTTACAAGAAGGAAGGAGCCATCCACTATACTAACATATGCAAAGGAGGTTGAAATAGTGAATTACTAAAAATGCATGTCAGAACCAGGCCATGCTTTTGACATCCTTCAACTAAAGGCCTAAGTGGCACACATATAAAATAGTGGACCTAATCCATTTAGTGAGGGATTTCTAGGCAAGTCATAGTGGACTAGATTTAAAAAAATCATCTATATTTGACACTCATAATTGTTAAGTGTTCGAAGAGAGGTCGAGCAATCAACCTTAGAACTTCCATTGTTTCAACCTTTTACGAGAACTTGTGTAATGTGTATGGGGCCAATCCTTTTGGGCCTGATAGAATTTGGAATTGGGATGAAATAGGTTTGCAAGTAGGAAGATCATGTGGGAGGAGGGTTTGGGTGAAAATAGGGAGAATAAGTTCACCCCAAATAATGTTGAAGAGTAGATATTGGATACCAATACCTTGTTGTGTTAATGCTAGTGATCAAGGCAAATTGAGGCTTTGCCTCTTTAAAGGGTAAGAACAACTAAACAACTATATTGTTGGATGTTAACCAAGAGCATGTATGGAAGCTCAACCATGTTCTTGGTTGACCAAAGCTCTATACCTTATTAGATTCATCACTTTACAAGATCTATACCACGGGGATTTTTCCCTACAAATCATCACCTTATTTTTTCAATGGACATGGAAACCATGTTGCCTTCGATACCATCCAAGACACTACATTTATGGGTATTGATATGTTGACCTTTCTTGTTCATACAAGCCCCAAACTTCAATGACTAGATGTAGGTGTTCTTTCACCATTCAATATTTATTTCAAAATTGAGTGATTGGTATAGATGGAAAGAAATCCCGAGCTTGAAATAAAAAGTGTTGAATTAGTCAAGTTGGGGAGAAAAACACTACAAATGACACTTACAATATAAAACATAGAGCTATGTTTTAGAAGGATTGGAATTTGGCCCCTCGACCTCAACGTAGTTGTCGAAGACATGCAACCAAGCGAGACTTTCAAAGTTTTAGCTCAAGAAGAAGCAACTTTTGTGGAGAACATGCGTAGGCTAGAAACTCTGGATCAAGTGCAACACATTGTAATTCAAATGTAGCTTTTAAATATAACACCAAGTTATTGAACCCCAACAATGTGTCTCTAGTGAGGAGCTTCTCGCAATGCCTATGCAATTTAGCCCATCGAACTTAGAAAAGGGATGGTGTCGTGGACCACGAGACAAATATTGATCATGCCAATAAAAATATGAGCCTTTCCATCCCATCCTCTCAACCTACACTTGACCCTAACGAGGCGGTACATTATTGCATAGATTGTGGAGAGTGGGAAGTGGAAGAGGAGGCTACCAATTTGGGGCGTTACCACAAAATATAACACCCATAAAGTGTACAATCCTAAGCACAAGGTGTTAGCTTTGTGTAACATAAGAAGGATACATATTGTCACCTCAATAGATATTCCTCTCTCTTTTGGTTGGTTCTTCTCCAACTCAAGGGGGGATTCCCTAAGGATAGGATTCTCAAGGCTATGGAGTGGGGGATCAAGGTGAAAACGAAGAGTAAGCCTTGATAAAACAAACTGTTGTAGTATGGTATATGGAAGTGGGAATGGGAAAGGGGGTATGTGAAAGAAAGGAAAGGAAGGAGGAGGGGACACAAGGGAATGAAATGGCGAGGGCCAAAAACTTATCAATCTAAGGGATAGGGAAATCCCATCACCATACAATATCATAGGAAACAAACATAGAAAAAATGCAAACTCCTAATGATAAATCAAGTATGTCGCAACACACATAGTAAAAAGGGGACCATGTAGAACATCATTTCCTAGTGACAATAATAATACAACACCTCCATGCAAAAGTCATTAGGAAGCTCCATAATAACATGATCCAAACTACCTCATAACACCACCATATAACCCCTCGGGGGACTAGAACCATCAAATATGAACAAGGTGTAGCACTCCTTAGATGAAAAAGTAAACCAAGGCAACATCATGATCACACAGTATGCTCCATAACCATCAATTATGTCATAAAAGGGTGATAAAACACATGCATATGTGATAAAACCACCAAACCAACAAACATGATCATCCAACAATGAGAACTAAGGCTCCCCAACCAAATACCTTCATCTAGTAATCTAATACCAAGAAAAGAAAGGGCTCCATGAAGATGAATCCCCTAAGTTGATCCAATGCTCCAAAGGTACCAACTACAAATCTCCAATAAATGTGATGAAAATCACAATGTGAAACCCCATACAATATGAGGTGTAATAGGGGGAAATGAGAACCTTGGAGAGGAACTAACACAACCAAGGATTGGTTGTAGTCGACCATAAGATGACAATGGATTGCTTATGAATTTCCTAAAGCTATTAATTGAAAGGGTACAAGTGGTTACAAGGATTTAATATAAGAAACCAATTCCACATAGAGATCTTTCACAAGTAACTACTTCAAACTAGTACCTTCAAATCTCCATTGAACAATAGGAGAGGAAGAAAGAATTGGAACTGGTAAAGCAACGAAAGAAAGAACAAGGAGAGGACGAGAAGGTAACTCAAACTACAACAAAAGCAAAGGAGCGTAAGAAACTTGAAAGGGACTTACAATGCTAATAAAAGGAATGACAAAGGATCTCCCAAAGATGAGAAAGAGTAGAAGAATGATAAAAAACACATTCAAAAGTAACATTAGAGAAGGAAGAAGGAGATTGAAGGAGTAAAGAGAGAATTGGGTCAGCATAGGTGTCTAAGCAATCCACTCAACACTTTACTTGGATGCTAATGAGAATGATATCCCAATCCCCTCATTTGTTAGTGGGATTAATTGGGAAATGGTTTTCCCTCCATTACCTTCGAGTGTTCATCTTGCATCTACACTAGCAAGGGAGCCCATGGGAGGACTACCAACAAGCACTAAATTTCAGTTCACATATGTTAGAGAGAAACCAAATGATGTTTGTGCTGTATGTACTAACAACAAATGTGAGGACCATGTGAAGGTATGAACAAATTATTTTGAAGCATGAATTTTGAATCCAGTGGAAGTTTGTTGTAGTTTTTTATGTAAGATTTTGGTGAGGATATCACGAAGACATCTTAGTTTAGTTTTTTATTTTATTTTAGTCTATGTTTGGTTTTGGATTCAAATCTATGTTTCTATGTAAGTTTTTTGTTGAGGAGATTAACACTAACACAAGCAATGTGGTTTTAGGTCCAATTCTAAGTAAGTTTTGGATTCAATCATATGTAGGTTTCTATGTAGTTTTGTAATAATTTGATTAGTTTTGTGGTGATTTTATTTGATAATCTAAAAGAAATAGAAATGATTTGATTTATAGTGATGTGATATTGTCTAGGTGATTCACAATTTTGATAGTTGTTAATAATTTGCTTAGTACATTAATTTTTTTTCATGGTATCCATTTGCATAGTTTTCGTATTTCACAAGGTAATTATTACTAGTATAAATAGTCTAATGTAACAATTATTTTTGTATTGAGATAGTGTAACCAACATAGATCCATCTTAAATCTAGATCTATCATGCGTTGAGAGGGATCAAATCCTTCGAGGTGTAAACCTTTTCTCAAGTTTTCTCAATCTAAAAAAAAAAATTCACCTCAAGGGACTTGATCCCTCCCAACGCATGATAGATATGAAGCTAAGATGGATTTATGCTAGCTCGTAGTGTGTGTGTGTGTGTGTGTGTGTGTGTGTGTGTGTGTGTGTGTGTGTGTGTGTGTGTGCGCGCGCGCGCGCGTGCACGTGCGTGTATGTGTGTGCGCGTGTGCATGCATGCACCACCTATCAACTCCATGTTGAGCATGAAAGGAATTACACATCTCCCTCACACTAAGTAACACACCATTAAAATGTTTTAACCATAATAATTTTTCAAGTTTCTTTCTATGTAACTAATTCACAAATGTACTATCTATACAGGTCAACCTTCTAGTCATACAAATCATTCCCTCTCTCTATATATAATTAAAACCCTATTTTATCTAATACATACAAATAAAAAATTCCATTATTCAAAAATATGAATTAAGGAGATTCCCCATATTTAGTTAAAACTCTATTTTATCTAACACATACAAATTGAAGATTCCATTATCCAAAAATATGAATTGAGGGAACCCTAACCAATATGGCATGCTTTATAACAAGCACACAATTTTGAAAATGAATATCAAACACTACACAAATAAAAATAATCCAACATGAAAGTTGGTTATTAAGAAATACCTACTACACAAATAGAAATAATCCAACATAAAATTTTGTTACATTCATTTTCTTCAAAACATTAAACAATACCTACTTTAATACTAAAAACTACTTAGATTAGATTACTCCACTTAATATTCTAATTACATAAAAGTTAGTTATTAAAAAACACTTACTACACAAATATAAATAATCCAACATAAAAATTGATTATTACATTCATTTGCTTCAAAAAAATCAAACAAGACCTACTCTAATACTAAAAACTACTTAAATTACTTCACTTAGTATTCTAATTACCTACAAACATAATAAATTTGTAACCATTCCTAGATGTGATAATGGCATTGACAAATAGAATTCATTTAATCTATTTATTCATTCATATATAATTTATATTTTAATTAATAATTATATAACAATTTAATTATTTATTGAGACTCAACACTCCAATGCATTCACTAGATGTGATAATGGCATTGACAAATAGAATTCATTTAATCTATTTATTCATTCATATATAATTATATATTTTAATTAATAATTTTATAACAATGATATTTTTAAATATTTTTTATAATATTTTATAAAAATATAAAAAAACATAAACTTAGTATTTTTTTTTTATAAATAATTAATTGTCTATTATATCAAATTATATCAAATTGATGATATATATATATAATTTTTTTATAATTATAACTTAAACAACACAAAGTGTTAACCATTCTTAACAATTATAATATGCACAAGCTCTTTAACATATGTAACTCTTGTGAGAAAGGTATCACAAGCCAATGGTAAAAGCATTTAATCAATCATTACATTTGATTTCAATACTATTTTGTTGTTGAGAGAAACAAAAAAAATAAAAAAAATTAACAAAATAAAATTATTTTTTCTAATAGATTTTTAGTAAATGTTTTGGAAATAAAATTATGGCTTAAAATGAAGGAATTAAAAGATGTTGACAAAACAATACATATAAGGTTTTAGGAATTAAAAGACGTTGATAAAACAATATACATAAAGTTTTATAAATAGAGGTGATGGTTGAGTATGTTTTGAAAACAAAAATATGGCTTAGCCCAAAATAACTAAGAAATCACTGACGAATAATATACATAACATTCTATAAATAGAGGTGATGGTCAAGTCAAGACATGTTACGAAAAAAAATGGCTCCATGAAGATGAATCTCCTAAGTTGATCCAATGCTCCAAAGGTACCAACTGCAAATCTCCAATAAATGTGATGAAAATCACAATGTGAAACCCCATACAATATGAGGTGTAATGGGGGAAAATGAGAACCTTGGATATGAACTTACACAACCAAGGATTAGTTTTAGTTGGCCATAAGATGACACTGGATTGCGTATGAATTTCCTAAAGCTATTAATTGAAAGGGTACAAGTGGTTACAAGGATTTAAGTTAAGAAACCAATTCAACATAGATGTCTTTCACAAATAACTACTTCAAACTAGTACCTTCAAATCCCCATTGAACAATAGGAAAGGAAGAAAGAATTGGAACTGGTAAAGCAACAGAAGAAAGAACAAGGAGAGGACACGAAGGTAACTCAAACTACAACATAAGAAAAGAAGGAGTGTGAGAAACTTGAAAGGGATTTACAATGCCAAGAAAAGGAATGACAAAGGATCTTGCAAAGATGAGAAAGAGTAGAAGAAGGATAAAAAACACATTCAAAAGTAGCATTAGAGAAGGAAGAAGGAGATTGAAGGAGTAAAGAGAGAATTGGGTAAGCATATGTGTCCAAGCAATCCACTCAACCCTTTACTTGGATGCTAACAAACATGATATCCCAATCCCCTCATTTGTTAGTGGGATTGGGCAATGGTTTTCCCTCCATTACCTTTGAGTGTCTATCTTGCATCTACACTAGAATGGCAGCCCATGGGAGGACTACTAACAAGCACTAACTTTTAGCTCACATTTGTTAGAGAGAAACCAAATGATGTTTGTGCTCTATGTACTAACAACAAATGTGAGGACCATGTGAATGTCTGAACAAATTATTTTCAATCCAGTGAAAGTTTGTTGCAATTTTTGTATGTAAGATTTTGGTGAGGATTGTTAGAATATAGAAGATGGTGTGCTCGTTTTACCATTGACGATACCTTCATCACCCAACCATAGGCCAAAGCCTCCCTCCGAGCACCTTAACCTTGACTAAGAATTCCTCTGGAAGCAAACCCTAGGCTAGATAGCCAAACAAGGGGTAGCGCACCACTCTCCAAGGATAACGCAACACAAAAGACTGATCAGATAGTCCCAAACCCTAGCCAAGAGATATTCAAGCCAATACTGAAAACTTGCTGCTGCTGCAGCTGCACCAACATCTCTCCTCCAAACCAGCGCACAAGACTGCAACTGCAGTGCGCACCAAACTGGGAACTGCAATTCTAAGATGTTGTCAAATGAGAACTGGCGCCCTGTATTTATACTAGTTCTGTCAGATTTGTTGGGGCTGACTTCTCCTTCTAGATAAGTGTTTGTTCAATATATTATTATTATTTCTAGATGACTTCTTCTCTTGGAGGCTAATAACCTAATATAAATTATCTTCTTGAGCCGACAAGGCTTCTAGGGTTATTAGCCAACTCATTAGGGTTTCTCTTGCTTCTCGGAGTCTTCTATTCTCGTCAGGTTCACACGTGAAGGTAAATACCTCCCGCAACTACCATAATATTAACACTCCCTCCTAGCTAGAGAGGTATTTACAGGTAATGGACTTGAGCACAAAAACATACCATTTACCCGGTAGCATCAATATAGTCATCTAGACTATTTCATGACTAGAT
>ML800113.1:136054-155598 GCA_009831015.1 Picea engelmannii
CTTCCTTGAAAATTATGGGAGAACTTTGAAACAATGACACTTTGATATGTGTAATGTTTTAGTTTTTCAAAATTGCAATGCTAAAAAAACTTAATAACT
Source organism: Picea engelmannii (assembly GCA_009831015.1). NCBI lineage: Eukaryota > Viridiplantae > Streptophyta > Pinopsida > Pinales > Pinaceae > Picea > Picea engelmannii. The sequence goes on from ML800113.1 coordinate 136,154, forward strand.
TATTGTAATAATAATCCAAGTAAGATTATCATATCATTTATATGTTCAAACTATTTATTTATTTTTATAATCAATCAATCATCTTAGTAGAAGACTACAATTTCAATTTTGAAATATTCAATCCAACAAAAAAAAATCCTCTCTATGCAAAACATTAACAAAAGATATATCCAAATACGATAGTAATTGCCCATCATCACTACTATTACTATTGAGAGGGACACTAAGGCACACTATTGCTAACAAAATAGGAGTATAGAGACCTTGCAAAAAAAAAGACACTCACTATCCCATCTCTCACTCTATTTGAACCACTTCCTTATAACTAACCACCTTGCCCACACTACTTTCATTAGAGAACTATATGCTTGTTGGCCTTTCGTAAGATCCCTACCTATCCATCAAGTTCTATGTGTGTGCGCGTAATAACTTGTTACTCAAATATCTCCACCTACACATCAAGTCATATGTGTGTGTGCATAAGAAGTTGTTTCTCAAATATGTCCACCCATTAAGTCTTATGCATGTATGCGTAAGAACTTGTTACTCGAACAACAAAACGTAGGCTAATGCTCCAATTTGCATATAATACAATGGATTACAAACAATACATAATACACATCAAATTATAGTTCGATTGAATACGTGGGGAGAACCAACAACCCTTGTAAGCATTGGAGCAAGAGAACAAAGAAATCTTAGAGAATTAATAATATTTATATTTTTATGGTGAGACATATAAGATTCATGTAGTTAATCTTATTGCCGTTGCATTGATAATTATTAATGAGGTGGTCGGGCACAACTAGAGGGTGGAAGAAAGTGACATCGACTATCTCCCTTACCTTCACGTAGTGGTGAAAGAGGTGTTCCCATTGTGCTTGTCAACTCCTATGTGCCTCCCAAATAGGGACACACACCCAAGTAATTGTGAAAGCATGGGCGACAAGACAAACCCTGTGAGTTGGAATGAATAACAACAAGATCAAAACACACACCTTGAAAACAAGTATAGTAATATCTGTAAAAGAATATCTAAATTTCCCCCTTGCAAAGGAACACACACCAAAGTAATGGTGAATGTGTGGAAATAGGGTCCATGGAATGAATAACAACAAGATCAAAACATGCATTTTGAAAACAAAAACAACAATATCTTTTGCATAATCTCCAATGTCACTTAATAATAATAATAATAACTTAATTTTAAGGTCACAACCAAGCTAGGCATTAAATTGGTGTATGAGCCCCTTGTTTACATGCAAAAACAAGGATTTGACTACTAAAATTTATGGAGGTGTACATACCCTCCCCCTCTAGATTTGAACTTGCGACATCTTATAAGGAAATACATGTTCTTAACCATTAAACTCAATCAAGCTATATGTACCTGATTCTCTTTAATATTCCATTCTTTAATGTTAAAGTAAATCAATAATAAATACATTGATAAATTATTTTTAAATACCAACATAAAAATACCATATAATCAGCACATGACCATAATGCTAACCCTCCCAACTACCGGCCCCTCTCCCCTAATCTTCCATTGATTTATTGCTGAGACATAGGGCCGCCGACCTTCAACGAGGTGACCCTTACAAATACAATATTTGAGCCCCGTATGGCGATAGAGGACTCTCTCAATCGAGCTGAAGGAAGATCTGATTGTTATCTGAAATATCTTCACAACAGCCAAATCAAGAAAGAAACCGACAACTTAAACCTACTTCCCCAAACGTTACCGACCTTACGATTACCTCAGACGCTTCCGAGCCACGTGTCAGAAGATGCCACGTGTACTACGTGTTTCTTACCGTCAAACAACTCCAGGACGATGCCACTTCTTCTCCCAACACTTGCAAAATCTACTCAAATTTATCGCTCTAACAAACATATTCATACTCAGCACCTTCTTCAATCGGACGCCAACCTACAACAACCAGGTATGCTGTCATCATTCTCGTATTTTGATTCAAATAAACACCCCATTTAATTTTCAAACATGTTTCTGTATACTTCTTTTCATGGATGGATGGACGGAGAGATACTCTAACTTCAATTGTGCTGTACCAGCGTAAAACTCACACTAAATTCGCCTTTCCCTGCCCATGGCGACTTCCTGCAGAATTTGACTTGCAGGCGTTCTCCCTCTAGTTGTTCTGCTTTCGTTACAGAACTGCATGTCCAGGAAGTGCCTAGAATCATTGGGATATGCAAATATTGACTGCCGAATTGTGAAAAACGTATCTGTCGATCATATTTGCACCCCATGAAAACTTGTGGAGTAGTTGTATGTTTCTGCTCGGAGTTCAGCTTGTTAGGCACCCATGTTCTCATAATAGCCTCGAAATGCCGATTGACCACTGTATGCTTTCGTGATAGTCTATACCTCTATTGGACTCCCAAGTCTTTCATCTGAGCTCCGACTTTGAGTAGTTTATGAAGTACTTCAAAGTTCAAACACCAAACGATTTGCTATTCAGAAATTGGCTTTGGCCGCAAGTTCCGGGACTGAGGTGATAGCATCTTCCCACACTTTAGTACCAACATCACTTAGCAGTGCCGGTGTGCTTTGCGCGCCCCCTTTTTTGTGATTGTTGTCCTTGTGATGCCTTCTAAGTTACAAGCTTACTTAAAAAACAAAGTGACATGTACCAACATCACTTAGCCGCTTATAAATGATAGTCGATGGTCTTTTATCTAATCAACCTTAATGGGATATGTTCTGTAAACAAATGACAAGCCTAAAGTACTGATAGTAAACGGATTTAAGCCTCTCGATTTGTTGGAACTGATCATTATTATCCCTAAAGTGGTGAAATCTGCAACTTGTAAACCAAAGAGGGTACCTATCTTTCTGGAATCCTTGTATCTGCCTTTCTGTTTGATGCCTTTGTTTTGTGCTCTCTTATTTTAGGGTTCTGAGTTGCTTTCATCAGATTGCCAATAGTAGAACGGGTTACTTACTGAAAAAGCTTCTTTAATTTCTTGAGTTGTCTTTTCAACCTTTTGTTTCAATGCACATGACTTGAAGAGTTTTAATGCATATCTCTTCCATCACAAATACAAATTTATTTTTTATGTTTAATTTTTAGTCTTTAATTGGTTTTGCTCTATCTAAGGCCTTATTGGCCTTTCTTCCTAACCTGTAATAATTTATTACAATTCTTGCCATATCCACTTCTACAGGCATACGCTTTTAAGGCATTATGTTTGTTAATGTTGAGTTATTTAGAAAATGTTTCTTCATCATAAAATCAGGGTTGATGCTGTGGGTGTTCTTGGAAGAAGTATATTTTTCGGCACAGAGTCATCTTTCTGTTCTAAAGCTTCCTTGGCCAAAATATGCTTCTAAGGGTTCTAAGACAATTTTTAGGTTTTGAATTTTCTGGTCAAGACCGTATAACCTCTGTCCTTTTATCTCCATTTTCCTTTCATTTCGATGGATGCTGCTTTGGAATATGCTTATAGATATGTGTTTGCATGTTCCATAATTGCAGTCTGCATTCCCAAGATAAACTTTGTTTTTGGTTTTATTGAGGTTTTGTTATTATTGTATTTGATGCCAGATGGTACTGCTGGGACTACCTCAGGGGTCTTTGTGACTAATTTCAACTGTCAACAACCCTGAATTGTCGTTTGAAGTCCTATCAAAAAATGGCCTCGTGCAGCCTTGTGTTGAGCGCTGTGCTCTCCCTTTGCTTGGAAGGTTCCAAAGTTTGACATCCATCATTAGGTTCTTTTCACCTTGATCGCAACATTTTTCCTTCTCTTAAAATCTTCTATTCCTTGCTTTCATTGTTTCCACCACCTATAGTTGAGTTTATTCATATATCCATCTCAGGGCATAGGTTTTACATGGGAAGAGATTTTTTTTCTAGTGATCATATGCCATATTGCTAATATTGGCAACAAAGTTCATAACAACTTTTACGAAGATTACTTTTTGAAAAGATCTTGGATATTTTGAGTTCTGGTTTGATATTATCTCCCTTAATTTTTTCTCAGCCTTAAAGACCTCATTATTTTTTCTCAGCCTTAAAGACCTCATTATCAACATGTAAAGTGCATAGAAAGAAAACATGAAAGGAATATTCTTCTTTACTAGTATACCATAGGCATTTGGATGAGTCAATTATATTGCTTTTTTGCATTGAGAAAGATTGCATTATGCCATAAAAGTTACTTCAATCAACTTATTTAGGGTCAGCACTTGCATTCCATAACTGTCCTAGTACGAGTTAAAAGAAAGATCATTGTCTTTGATTTTTCTCCAAGTTATTATCTCCCTATTTTACCTTGTTGCACCAAGAAAAGTGAGAGTGCTCCATGGTAGGAGAAATCCACATGTGCATCGGTAACAAATATATAAAATGGAGAAATATTTGGTGTTCCATGTCTAATGTAAAAAAAAAAAAAAAAAGAGCCAACCAAAAAATAATGAAATAAAAAAATTGATCTAGCATAGATCCTTCCTAACCATGGATATTTTAAGTGGCCACAAGTTTGCACTTGTTTTTTTTTTTAATCTCTATCGATGCTTAATAGATCCATGGTTAAGACGAATCTATGCTAGTATTCTTACATGGTACTATTATAGGAGTTGGGAAGGATATCATTGGTCCCTTTAGCTAGACATGTCTTTTGTTGAGTGCATCTACAAATTAATTTCAAGCTCTCCTTTAGTATTCAAGGAGTTATTTCCTTGAATGCTCAACGATAAATTTAGCGGAAGCATTAAAACAAAAACCAATCACACATTGCACAAGATATTCGGGTAAGCGGGAAAACAAAACCTTCTTTTCTTAATGTTGGGCTCCCTCCCTGGGATAATGGCCCTTCAGAGGATTACAATGCAACGATAGCCTAGCCCACCTGGTTGTTATCTCCCTTGCTGCCCCTTTGCACCTTTCCTCAGCCCTGCCCACTCACACTTGGATGAACTCTCNTTAATGTTGGGCTCCCTCCCTGGGATAATGGCCCTTCAGAGGATTACAATGCAACGATAGCCTAGCCCACCTGGTTGTTATCTCCCTTGCTGCCCCTTTGCACCTTTCCTCAGCCCTGCCCACTCACACTTGGATGAACTCTCTTCACCCACTCAATGAGATCTCCTCATTGTCCACTCAGTGTGTGACACAAGCACATGAGCAAAGAATCCTTTTTTTCTCCTATGTGCTCTTTGTGTGTCTCTCACACCCTCACACTCTCTGAGTCTCTTACATTGTGTATGTGACTCTCTCACCTCCTCACATAATGCGTCTCATCCTCTCACTTTGGCTGCCTTTTATTTCATTGAGTTAACCCTAAATCCAAAACCCTAGATCTCCTAAAGTGATCAACGACTGAGATCTAATCTCACATTCACTTTAGATCCAACTGCTAGGACTTAATCAACTCACTTAAGTTACTAATGCCACCAAACTTAGGCATTTAACTTAATTATTCTCACATTAATTAAAAGATCATTCACTTTAATAATTACACATAAAGTGAACTTCCTAAGGCTCTCTGATAGGTTACATGGATGACTTCCACATGCTAGATACCGAGCCTATGTGGAAGTACATGTCCGATGCTAATACATCAACACTCCCTCTTAGCAAGGAAGGTACTTTCACTCTCTGGAAGTGACTCTATCTTCGCTATCCAATCTGCTAACATGGCTACTTTCCAATCCACCTGATTGGTTGGTCCCTTTGACATGAAAGCTATCCTTGCCATCTCGCTTGGACCCTTCTTTGAAGACTTTCATTGACTGTCCGAGACTCGCTACCCACTACTCGAGCCTGCTTCCCACTACCCAAACCCCTCCCTAGCGCTGCTCGCAGCTTCTTGTTGTTGCCTGAGTCCTTTTCTGGGAATTTCCTGGCTATCTCAGCATGTTGCCCGAACTTTTGTGCACGCTGCCCGAAGCCTCTGCTCGCTGCTTGAACTTTTCTGCGTGTTGCTCGACGCTTATCTGAGGCTTCCCAAGGCCTCTTTTACTTGCCCGGGGCCTACCTACACTCTTTGTGGCTGCCTGACGGCTTCCTGAGCATGACCTAGGCTACCCAACTGTAACGACCTTCTCTTTCCTGTGGTGTCTTGTTCTCCGTGCCCAATTTGCAGCCCTTTTCACTGGCGTCCAGCCTGTCTCTGCGATGGTTGTGTGTACGTGCGCCTCCCCTTGACCGGTGGCTCTTCCTCTCCACGTGCGCCTAGCCACACACCAGTTCCACAGTCCGTGCGTTACCTTTCTTTCGGTCAATCCACACTTGCTTGGCAACTGTTTTGCTAGCTCGACTGCCTGTTCCAGTGGCTACCACACTTTGCTCCCTGCGGCCGCAAATTGCAGTGATGCGATTTGCTTCAATTGACTCCTGCGACCTTCACCCACTTCCTTTTCCTAGTGTCTGAGTGCCTTTATGGCGGCTACAACAACTCCTCCATCGTTGGCCTAGCCATTTGCGGACATATCAACTCTCTACATCCCAACACCCTCACGGTGACAGTATCACTTTGTTGCTGTGGCGGTTGCTCACTCAACAGTTAGTGCAGCCTCCAACCGGCAACTCCCTCTCAGATCCGCCTGATCTCTTCTGGTCCGTGACTCAACTGCCCCTGCAGTGCCTTCTTATGTCGGCCTGCAATCCAGGCGTTCGCTCACACACCCGACCCACATGCGGTTTCTCTACACCATGTTGTGACTGTCGGCGACTCCTCATCTTCAACTCAGTCGATCTACCTCACACCCATGCGTCTTCCATTCAATCGATCTTTCCTCTGCAACAACTCTGCGTGCACCAAGACGCATGCGCCCTACTCACACTACTTTGCTGCAGCCCGACCTTACAGACTTAGCTTGATTTGCACACAACCAATCTCTACAAATCTCTGCCTGAGCACAGCCCAATCCCTCTCTCTCGCCATATATCTGTACCATGTACGACGACGCTTCCCTTTATTTATTTATTTATTTTTAATTTATGGGTTTTTCTCTTTTTCCATTTCTGCAAAATTAAAAAAAATTTCAGCTACTAAAATATCGATCCATGCAAATTTGGCTTTCGACAGAACGTAGGCTCTGATAGCATTTTGACTTTTCTATAAACCTAGCACCTAGTAGTTAATTTCGAATAAAACACATTTATTGAATTAAAGCAAAGTTAGGTTACTCAACGATAAATTCAGTGGAAGCATTAAAACATAAACCAATCGGCAATCACACATTGCACAGGATATTTGGGTAAACAACCCTGGAAAAACCCTTGTGGGAAAACAAGATCTTCTTTTATTAATGTTGGGCTCCCTTTATGGGATAATGGCCCTTCAGAGGATTACAATGTAGTGATAGCGTAGCCCACTTGGTTGCTATCTCCCTTGCTTCCCCTTTGCACCTTTCCTTAGCGCTGCCCACTTACACTTGGATGAACTGTCTTCACCCACTCAATGAAATCTTCTCATTGTCCACTCAGTGTGTGACACAAGCACACGAGCAAAGAATCCCTGTTTTCTCTTATGTGCTCTTTGTGTGTCTCTCACACCCTCACACTCTCTGAGTCTCTCACATTGTGTATGTGACTCTCTCACCTCCTCACACAATGTGTCTCATCCTCTCACTTAGGCTACCTTTTATTTCATTGAGTTAACCCTAAATCCAAAACTCTAGATCTCCTAAAGTGATCAATGACTGAGATCTAATCTCACGTTAACTTTAGATCTAACAACTAGGACTTAATCAACTCACTTAAGTTACTAATGCTACTAGACTTAGGCATTTAACTTAATTAATCTCACATTAATTAAAAGATCATTCACTCTAATAATTACACATAAAGTGAACTTCCTAAGGCTCTCTGAGAGGTTACAAGGATGACTTTCACATGCTAGACACTGAGCCTATGTGGAAGTACTTGTTCGATGCTAATACATCAACACTCATCATAGCAAGTGCATCAAATGTTAATAGCCCCCAAATAGCCTAGGTCTCTCACACATGAGGCTCAAACCCACATCAATCCACAATAATACCTGGAACCCTGTGAAAAAGTGATGATCAAAACATAAGAGAAGGGAACAATGTGAGATGTACCCTCCTAACCAATCAAACAATGAAACCATCACACAACTCTAAACCAATGATCTCCATGCTGAATAGGATACAATTTTAGGACACGATCACAATGTTGAGTACAAAGCAACTGGAAATATTGCCAATACCCAGGGAAAGGAACCAATCACTTTGCAATATCCAATTTTCTCTAAACATCACACACCTAACTGTTGATCAATTAGTCAGTTACATAGAACAATAAGGGTAATGCGAGGAAAAGTGTGTGCGTCCATAAAATATCTCTAGATCACACCAATCATATGTTTGGAACATCTGCAAATATTTGCCACATATGGTAAGGAGCAGAATCATACTCATACATCTTACGGGGTAACAAAAGGATTGGAAATTCAAGGGCTTTTCTTGTTAATGTGAGGCTTATGTTTTCATCTCCAATTGTTGAACGTTAATGCTGGAAATTGCTTGCAAAATCTGCTTCAAGGGCTATTTGTGAAGGGTGACTCTACTCCAATAGAAAGACTTAGGTGTGGGCTTTTCGCTCTTAATTCTCATTTGCTGTTTTATTTTTGAATGTATTAGTCTTGCATCTGTCATTAAATAGAGTTGTTGCAGATTTCATATTTCATTGTAAGACACATCCTCGTAGCAAGTTTTAAGAGGTGCACGTTTGGAAGGGCCCTCCAAGTAAATTTCTGCATTAATAAACAACAAATCAGGGCTTGCTGTAGCATGCTATTGCAGCTCTGTTTTGTCCTAATCACCAATAGAAAACAGCCCCCTAATATTGATCTCTTGACTCCATATGCCCTAGATTGGTTTAGGCACTAGTTTCTCTTTCAACCACCTCATAATATACAAAATAGTATTTCTTTTATTTTCTGTATTCTCAATTCAGAAATATATTTCAACTTACCATCACAAGTCAGATTTGTTGCTAAGTCTAAAACCCCTTCAAGTAATCATCATAATTTGGACTTAGTTATTTCTAGGGATACCCCCCTTGTGATGGAGCAGAGTCGGCCTAAAGAGAGTGAAGGAGCTACAATGGTGACAATGGGTAGCCCTTTTTCATTACCACTAGGGTCTCACTTGTGTTTTAGGGCTTTGTCACTTAAAGTGAGGGTTTGGGAGGTAACAAGTACCAAATGGTCATTTTAATGTGACCATTGGCGTTAACATCCCAATTATAGCAGCTGCTATAGTTCCTCACTTTGACTTCTCATTCTCTATATCTTTGTTGAGAAACTAAGACAATTCATTCAAGGTTGGGTGCTCTTCACTTTGTCAATAACCCCCTTAAAACCAAGGCTCTTATAAAATCTTATAGGGCTGATACCATGTACACATGCAATGGAAGATGAGAATTTCCACACTAAACTCTTCATTTTTGTATTGTGTAACAACACGACTTATAGTACAAAATCTGTCTCAATATTGGACAACCGAGGATAAGAATTGTTCTCCAAAAATAAGCCAACTCAAAATTGATTTCTCCTTCTACAAGCGTCATACACTTCTAATTTTGACCCTACTTATAATTTTAGTAGATTAGGCCACTTAACTAAAAATGAGCATTACATTTTTAACAAATAATGAAGAAAACTAACGTACATCACACTTGAAGAAACCCAATTCAATTAACGAATGAAGCAACTTTAGTTGGCGAATAAGATTGATTTAATTGATGGGAAAAATCAAACTCAATTAGAGAAGCAAGGTCAAATTAATCTTGGAGTTAATTCTTGAGGATGTAACCTTCAAGGATTCCTGTTTCATTTCCATTAATGCAAGCAATTTGATGGGAATTGGTGCAGTAAGTTCAATTGATTTGATAAAAAAGTGCAAAAGACTAAGATAACCTACATAGAGGAAAAATATCCCACATCTTGTCATGTATTCCAAGATCATATAGTAGATTTGTTTTTGTAATTGTATTTAGAAGTGATGGGGTTTTCCATGCAAGTTGCCGAGTGTCATCCATAGAGTTCATGTGGTGTACATATTTCCTTTGCACAAAACCTTGTTTGAGGATAGTCCTCGGGAAGATAGAATGGGAATGCATAATACCACTTTAAGTTGTCTAATGATTTTTTGTTGTATGTAAGAAACATTGTGTGTTGAGGGGAATTGCAAAAAACATCATACCTTTGATCAATTGAATTCTAAATGAATGTATGAACTCCATGTCCTGCCCTTTTCCAACTTTGAAACTCAAGATATAGATTATGTTAGTGATCAAACAAGTTAGGTAATGATGGTCTATGAAGAAATTCCCTAGTTAGTAATGCTGAAACTTCTAACTTGTCTAGTGGTAAGACATGAGCAAAGATATAATAAAAGGAAAAAGAAGGGAGTAAATAAGGAACGAGCACATAAATTCCTAAATCTTGGTATGCATCTATGAATCGACTCTTTTACATGCTCTAGCAAAAGTTTGGTTAAATCATTTTGAGTTTGAAACAATATAATGTTTGATTAGGATGCTCATTTTTAGTTTGATTGCCTCAAAAGTCTTGCTTAGATTATCTCACTGAAAAAAAAAGAAAAGATTTTTGACAAGGATGTTTATGTCTGATTTGCACACCTCTAACTTTTCTTTAAAGTCTTTTGAATCTTGAAAAATATGATTTTTAACTAGTATATTTATGTTTGATTTGAACTGCTTAAGAAAATTACTTACATTAGTTTGCTTGATCACAATAGATGGCTGGAGTTCTAGAGATGACATATATTGGTGATCTTGTGGAAAATAAAAGGTTCTTGATCTTTGCACCAAAGAGTGCAACCGTAGAAAAAGTTCTCAAGATAATGGCTGAAAATGAAATCACAGCTATACCAGTAGCCTCTAGTCCCGAACAACAAGCATCAATGGAGGGAACAACTTTTTTTCAAGGCAGTTCACACTTTATAGTAAGACTCTTACCTCTTTGTAATATATGGACATAGTTTAGTATGGGTTTGAGTTCTAATTAATTGTAGAACATTTAAGTTCTCCTTGGTTTTTGTATTGCATGTGGTTAGTGTGAGGATATAGACCAAAGAACAATTTCTTGAATCACTCAATCATCGTGCAATTTCCTTGGCATAAACTACTTATGTGATATCTTTGAATTTTATGTAGAGCATAGTCATTTTTCCAAATTTGTTCTTTTCAAGCTTGAGCCTAGATAACCTTGAAGAAATAGATTTTTTTATTATTTTTTGGAAAATGCATCTTATAGTACTTTATGACACAAGAAGTACAAAAGATTATGCATGAAAATGTACGTATCAATGGGATAGGATGGATTAGACAGGTTATCCCTACCACAGGTTAGGTGTTAGAATTTAAGGGAAGAAATAGTAAACTAGCTGGAAACAAAAATTTCTTATTTTTCTCAAATCATTAGCTACAGTAATTTATGACCAGCAAAGCATTTTAAAATTCTGATGCATAACCTAACAACATTAGTGAATAAATTGTTGAGATTTGTACCTTGGGAGGTGTTCCCCATGTGATTTTGACCTCCTTAGCACATGAGGGAAGGACATGACACTTTGTACCTTGTACTTTTGTCTATTTTCACTTTGACTTTGGTTAAAGTGAAATTTGGTCACTTTTGGCATAAAGTGATTATTAATTCACAAAGGGGTGAATTTGGAGACATAAGTGGACTTAGGAAACTTAACCCAAAGTGGGTTTATGATTTAGGGATGAATGAGGAGATCTCAACCATTGATTAGATTGATCTCCACCATTCATTTCCTAGGTTTCCTTTTGCTAGTCTAAGAGCGGTGCAAATGTCTAAGGAGGGCGCATTCTTCATTGTGAGTTTTGCTTGTTGAGAGAGGAGCACTTGAGCTTTGGAGATGAGGTCTTTTGCATGAGGTTGAGTGAGGGAGGCCGCTAACTTTCCTTGTGGGAGGCTTGGAGCTGCTTGCTTCATTTATTTCTTGGAGCTATTCTACTTCAGAGAGGGGCGCATTAGCTTGGTAGGCTGATTCATTCTTGGTAGGATATCTAGCCATCAGATTGCAGTGAGGTCAGTTGCAGAGTGAGGACATCTACTGGTGCTTCATTCCTGTGGAGGGGTTTTCAGATCTGAAATCACAGTTGGCAGTTGGAGCAAATTTAGTGGTTCTGACAGTTTGCATGAGGGGCACATCATTCTGGGGCGCATTTGGTGGATTTGAGCTTGTATATCAACTCAGTTGGAGTTGTTGTTGTATCAGGTTCTATCTTGTATTGTGTTTACTGTAACCCTTCATCTGCTTTCCTCATTTATACATACATATTCTAAACTGGTTTNCATTCTGGGGCGCATTTGGTGGATTTGAGCTTGTATATCAACTCAGTTGGAGTTGTTGTTGTATCAGGTTCTATCTTGTATTGTGTTTACTGTAACCCTTCATCTGCTTTCCTCATTTATACATACATATTCTAAACTGGTTTTCCCCGGGGGGGTTTTGTCTAGGGTCATGTTGACCAAAAATACCTGTGTCTACAAATGCATGATATTAGTTCTTAGATCTATTCATAATCAACAGTAAACGATGTATTAGGTGTGTTATGTTTATTTGAGTTGCATGTACTAATTTTCTGTGACAAAAACGACATGCTAGAGCACCCAAATTGAGAACATAACCGTAACAAATCAGCTTGAAAGTATTTGGACCATTGGCTGTTATAAAACAACAGAAAACTAATTAAGAAGACAGTGAAACTTAGAGCCTTTCTTTGGTCAAAGACAGACCAAGAAGGCAAGTTGATAGGACCTGGAATTTTCACATAAATAACATACACAACCCTGATCTGAATATTACCATAGCTGTAGAAAAAGACAAATGTACCAGGTGAGCAGAGTTGTTGCCTTCCTTCAGTGTATGCTCAGAAAAACTTAGAGAATCATGGATCAAACCCTCAGGATTGATCTCCTCATGGACATGGGGACAAAACCAAGAAGGACTCTTAGGTTAAGTAGGCAAAACCAGAACTCAACAGGCTGGAAAAACAAAGAAAAACACTGTCCAAGTATTAGGGCTGAATACTAATTTATGTCCTACCTAGGGCTGAAAAAACAAAACCACAATCAGCAATAGGCTGATTTAACACATTCAGCCCAACTTTAAGCCAAGACAAATTACTAGCAGTCCAATATCATCCCCAACAATCCAATCACAAAGCATGAATACCAAGGAGGCTGACAGAAAGAGTAAGGCGGCACAACAAACCACAAGGGCAGCACCAACAAACCATCAAGGTGGCACTAGCAGACCACAAGGCTGTCAACAACATACAAGGAACCTCAATGGCAAGAAAAAACAATCACGGCTAGCAGAGATAAACCCACTTCAGGTAGGGAAAGACACCAACAGTCCAAATGGAAAACACAAACAACCACGGCTAGTAGGGATAGACCCACGACAGGCTGGTACATGCAAGAGAGAACTGAGAAGACCCTTGTAAACTTGTCCAGAAGAGCCGCATCAAACCTCAGTCTCAACGTCAACTTGGAGGAGGTAGATCGCATGCATCAAGTGTGTCAAGGGAGGGAGAGACCACTCCTATATATAGATTTAGGTAGGTAAAATCAATGTTACCAACATCTCGATAATATCTCGATGTTGGCGATATTATCTTCAAAATCAGGGTCGACGATATTTTCCGATATTTTCATTCTTACAACTTTGTTTTTCATTCTTACGACATTTTCCGATATTTTCCTCGTTGTTGCTGATATTTTCGTTTTCAGACCCTCGACGATATTTTGCCGATGTCGATGTTTGCAACACTGGGTAAAATAGGGTTAACATAATAGTCCACTTGACATAGCTTTAGGGTTAGGTTAACCCCTGAAAAAATAACAAATAATATTTCACCAATTAAAACATCAAGTGGTAAATCTAATAGACCACAAGTATGTCAACAAGATAATAAATCAAATTGATGAGGTGGGTTTCAAGATCAAGGTGGCCAACTTTCTTTAGGAAAAAGTAAAGTCCAATATATAAATTCAAACCAACACATAATCATAAATTTAGAAGGGTAATAACTCAAGCAAAGGGTTTCATCAATAACAATAAGACAAAGTCAAAAGTCAAGTCCTTTAATGGCATTTTGTCCACATGAGTCCCACGATATAATTTATAAGATTTTTATCATCCTAGCATACGTGGAAGGCTAATGGCGTGATCATTCCTTTCTTCTTAACTGCTCCTAGGTCATATAGACCATCCTGGGAGAGAAGGTCACACATCATCTCAACTTGGTACTTAGACCAAGAATCTGCCTAGTCCTAGCCCAGGATACCCCAGAACACATCTAGGGGCCCTAGAATATATCTAGGGGCTTAACCACCAAGGTACACAACCAAGGATCAATCCAAGCTCGAAGCAAGGATTCCTTGGAACACATCCAGGGGCCCTAGAACACATCTAGGGACTTATATCATCAAACTGCTTGGTCCTTGACCAAGAACCCCAAAAATACACCCCAAAAATACACTGGGGGCCCAACTAGGGTCTTTTTCCATGGATCTAACTGCTTGGTCCCAGACCAAGAACCCTAGGAGTGCACTGGGGGCCCTAGATCACAACTAGGGTCTTTGCCATCCTCCTAGAGAATGGATCTTGCAACTGCATTAATTTTAACATTTGGAGAGCCAACATGTCTGCCTTAGCCTAAATCTTGAGACAATCACATCCTTCCAAAAAATTCATTTGCTGGCTGAAATATGTGTTGCCAAATTTGCTTTGAATGCTTTTGTTTCTGCGCTAAAAATGTTCTTCTTTTAGCTATATGCTTAACTATTTTTCTTCTTTTGATCAGTGTTATCATAATTGAATCGGTTTTTCTAAAACTGGTTGGTTTGACCGGTTTACAAGGATTGCCAGTTCAAATCAAGGGTCTAAATGGGAAATGGATGGTTCTGTACTGAACCAGCCGGTTCTATACAAAACCAACCTTAAATGCCTGAACTAGCCGATTTTTTACAAAACCGTCTAGTTCCATACTAATCCATATGTCAGCCTATGGGACGACAAAAATTACCCCTAGAATTAAAAAAAATAAAAAAATAAAAGCAAAACCCTAGTAATTACTCAAATTGACGTTCTCCTTTATCTTTCCTTTTACTCAATTTTTTAACATAACCATTAATTGTTTTAGGGTGTTTGAGAGTAGTTCCAACCTAATTGGACTTCATATGGATGAAATAGAATTTTAGATCCCATTCAAAATTCCACAAACTTAACAGTGTTCAGGATTTCAGTATTAGCGGGATTGCAACATTTCCACTGGATTCTATCATTTATAAGGGTATGGAACTAACATTTAATCAAGATCACCAAGCCCACTGTGTACCTTGATGCTAGTGGCGTTTATTATTACACTCCTCTATCATGAACCTAGTAAAATGTACCCTTCACTCAAGCAAAATCTTTGATTAGGCATGTTAATCTTTCTCTAACTTATTTTAATGCTTCGAGGGTGATACTGATGATGAGGATCCCAATATAGACCATGATTTTGATGATATGTAGTTATTAGTTGTAGCATAATTTTTTTTTGGACCGTAGAGGCCATTTAGAGCCTCTTTGTTTATGTATATTGGTTCATATATGGATTGCACTCGATGTTATTTTGGTTATATGCACCCTTACTCGCTATATACATGAGAAAACTTTATGTATTTGTGTCTAATTGTTTGGATTCACAAGGATGTCCATGAATATATATAGTTTTAATCAAAATTTGAATATTTTATATATTTTTTGGTCATCTAGTCTTTTTTTCCCAGTTTAAGTCTGGTTTCAACTGGTTTCCAGTTTTAGGGGTCCACCAGTTTGATGATTGGTCCAGTTATGATAACATTGCTTTTGATATATTAGCATTAGGAGTTTCTTTCACAACCCTAGTATGTATTGAGACTAGATGTAGTTTCAACTTTCAAGTCCCATTGATGTACTTATCATGGTCATTCACTAGATGTTAACTAGCGTAGATCCATCTTAACTCCAGATCTATCACGTGTTGAGAGCTTGGAGGCGAATTTTTTTTTATATTTCAAAAACTAGAGCAAAGGTTTGTAACTCAAAGGATTTGATCCCTCTCGGTGCATGATATATCTGGAGTATAGGATGGATCTATGCTGGTTTACAATCAATTAAGAAAAAATTGGTACATTTTTAATTAGTACAAGTACTCTATTCCACCCAATTTTGTAGTGCCCTTTGAATGATGAGAAATTTATAATAATGTTGTTCAACTTCTTATTTCACATTGCTTTATAAAGGTAGCTTGTCAGGTTGGTTGTTAGACTTCTTGAGCAGCTAGTAATGAATTATTAATTGGATGGAATGTTATACATCGCATTACAAAGTTAGCTTGTCAGGTCAGTCATTAGATTTCTTGAATAGAAATTTATAAGTTGGCCGCAGCTAGTAGCTATGTATAAATTGGTGGAATGTTATTAACGTTTCATAATTTCTTTATTAAAATCAAGATATATATATATATATATATATATAGTTTTTAACTTTGTATATTTTATTATTTATTTAATATTTAATAATTTTTAAAAGTGCCATGTGTTATCTCCATGTTGAGACAGAAGGAATTACACATCTCCCTCATATTGGGCTATAGAAAGAGCCTCTTGGCACAAAAAATGGTGCAACGTAGATCCATCTTCATTGCAGATCTATCACATGTCCAAAGCTTGGAGGTGCAAACCTTTTTTATATTTCAAAAACTTGAGGAAAGGTTTGCACCTTGAAGGATTTGATACTTCACAGTGCATGATAGATCTGGAATTTAGATGAATCTACACTGGTTTACAATCAATTAAGAAAAAATGGGTACTTTTTTAATTAGTACTAGTACTCTATTCCACCTAATTTTGCAGTGCCCTTTGAAGGATGAGAGATTCATGATAATGAAGTTTAACTTCTTATTTCACATTGCATTACAAAGGTAGCTTGTCAGGGCAGTCATTAGACTTCTTGAGTAGAAACTTATAAGTTGGCCGCAGCTAGTAGCTACGTATGAATTGGTGGAACATTATTAATGTTTCACAATTTCTTTATTAAAATTAAAGAATATATATATATATATATATATATATATATTTTATTTCTTTTTACTTCAGACTCTATTTGATGAAATCAAGCACATCAAATAGTTTTAATCGTAGCTCATTCCACCATGTCTACAGGGAAAGGAACAAAAAAGCAGACATTATGTCAAAAGAAGGTCTTCATATGGCTTTTAGTCAATGGATTGTTCAGGAGCAACATGATGGACAATCTGTGGAATGTTATCATCCACCTTTTCATGAACCTATTCCAGTTGTTCAAACTTCTGGTGGCTCTGTTTAATTTCAGCTTACTTTATAATATCCTATATGGTCTCACTTTCTTCTGGATGCTTGAAACTGTAAAAGAAGGGTATTTATATTATCCAATCTATAGGGACAATTCTGGTATATTGCTGGTTTATATATGTTTTTTGGGACTTATCACTTTGGGGAGATTTAGAATATGGTCTGTTTTCTTTACCAATTGATAGAAAGGATTTTGATCCCTGCATGGAATGAAGGTCTCTCAAAGATATTACTAGTCAGGGATGTCATCATAGGTCCTACTTCTGTCAGGACAGTCCTGCTATAAGCATTTGAACAATCCAATTTCGTTTTTATACTAAATAAAATAACGATTTTTTTCCGCGGTGTTACTACTCAAATTGTACTTAATGATGAAAGCCTTAATCCACAAGGTACAACTCAAGGGGAAACTGTGAGGATGGTCACCACTGTCACCTCAATAACCTATCCTTTTCACTTTAGTTTGGTTCTCCTACGGCTCAAGGGGGGTATCCCTAGTAGGATTACTAAGACCAAGCAATGAAGCACAAGGTGAAGTTGAGAGCAGCCTTAGTAAAACAGAGTTTTGGGGTTTTCAGGGTTTTGAAATAAATGATGGAAGGAGATAGAGATCAATGCCAAATCCAACTAGGGCAATGGAGTCAAGGTGAATCAAATGGCAATGAGGTCAAGAAGAAACCCTCCAAAGAATTGGCTTATTTCATTCAAGGATTAGGGATTGGGGATTAGAACCAAAAGAAGAATAATCCTTCATCCTGTTGATTTTTCAATAAGCAAGGCTTAAGCATGAAGTTCATTCCATTTTATAATTTTACTTAAACCATGAACAATTTGTTGCAACAACCAAGATCACAAGAAAAAACACCATGCACAAGTACACTAGAAGTATTCTGGTAAACCCTTCTACACAAGCGAAGAAACCCAGCCAATCCTTTGCTATATTCTTCAAGAGAAAGACCTTCACCACCATAAACACCTAGCACACAAAATGGTGCTCACAAACCCTAGAAACCTAGCACCCAAGAGAGGTGCGCACTTTTCCCAAGAACAAGTGTTTGCTGAAATTTCCAAACTCACACTTGTATTATAATTCCTCAATGGGGAATTTACCTTTACTTATATTAGACTGAACCTGTCAACATAAGTGTCTATTAGCACAACAGGGCTGACCTCAATAACTTATAATATAATTAATAACTACCATATTAATTATCTTTTACATTAAGGTGGGGCCGATCTGTACCCTTTACATAACAATTAGGGTTACAGGTAAGTCCGACTCTTGAACAATATAGCAAGGGATTTTATACACCCACTAGTGCTCAACCACTAGGGGCACATCCACAGGGATGTCCACATCTCTATCTCACTGCGTCTCACAGGAGAACCACACCTGTGCTCATCCACAGGCACGTCCAACTCAACAGATCTTCTTTCCCACTGCATTACATAGGAGTCATATGGAGTTCATCATCTCAACTCTCTCCTCAGAGGAGGCTAATACATCGTTTCAGCTCTGTCTCAGAATGATGCACCCAACTCATGGGATTTCACACGTTCACCTGTGCTCAGCCACAGGCACGTCTAACCTCAGCAGATCATCTTTCTCACTGCATTACACAGGAGAATCATCTGGAGTTCATCTCAACACATTGTAAGGAGGAGGCCAACACAACGTTCTAGTTCTGTCTCAGATAGGAACCACACACCCATCTCAGGGGCTCTCTCTTAGGCTTGTGTTCTGGAGGATGTCTCAGGCATCTGTAATCATCGACACTCCCTCTCAGCTAGGGAGGCATTCTCCACCAGGCCAAGTCTCCCACGGAAATACTCGAACTTCGTCTTGACAAGTAGTTTGGTAGGAAGATACTGCACGTGTACTGTCTTCCTCTGCACCATGTCTTTGAAAATTGTGAAAATTCCAGGTCCTATCAGCTTGTCTTCTTGGTCTGTCTTTGACCAAGCAAAGGCTCTAAGTTTTCACTGTCTTGTTTTAGTTTTCTGCTGTTTTAGAACAGCCAACA
>ML800113.1:193067-204670 GCA_009831015.1 Picea engelmannii
ATACTGCTACATGCTCATGGACCTAATAGGTTGGCTCGTGATGAGACCCCTATCCTCCAACTAAGACTTGATTTATTATTTTTGCGGGTCCCTTTGTTTCTTTCTGAGAAGCCTTTTATTGCTTTCTCAGGGATCCCTGGGCGAAGTATCTGAAGGTTTCATTCTTTTGTATTTTATCTTTTGCTAGCTACTTTTACCCTCTGGGCCTTTAGCCCCTTCTTCCCACAAGGTAAGGTACAACCCTTTGCTATCTTGGCAAACCCAATGCCCGGACCAATGTATGGGATGGATGAGAGGGAAAAAGATGAAAAGTGGTAAGTATGGTGGGAACAGACGATGACCTTTCATGACCCCCTCAGTGGAAAATCAAACCCTATGGGAACCAACTTACTAGGGCATCCTGTCATTCTCCCCAAGTGTGGACAAGTGGAAAGGCATAAGGTCCAAGCACATGTTAGAAGTAAAAGGAATTAAATGCACATATTCAAATGTTTTGAGAATCAGAGTGACACATAACATGATACCCAGAATCATTACCTCATGGAGTAAGACCCACTGCTGTTGAAGGACCAGATCGATGGGATGGATGTTGTTGCTACTAACAAGGTGGAGGCGTTGAAGAAAAAGAAGGATGGGCCCTGCAGGGCCAAGCTCAAGTCGATCTGGTTCTAGGTACTCCATGTCTAGGACCTGTGGGCCTCGAGACATAATCTCCTTAGTTATCGCTAGGCTAGGGGATAACAGGCTCAAAACAATTTTCTGACAATTTTGGTAATTTACTAATTTTAGCAGTTTTTAACTTCCGGGGCCATTTTGAGGGCCTAAATGAAGGTTTTTTGGGATCAAGCTTCTCAATTATACTCAAAGGCTCTGAGTGAACCACCAAAATGAATCTCCTCGACGATACCTTTCCAACGAGCTATCGTGCGCCCCAAACAGAGATCGTATGCCAAAGTTACGCCCCCGGGAAGTTGATACACCAAACTACCCAAAACAAGGTCCACAAAACTGTTGGCTTTTCATCTTTCAGGGTTAGGGTTTTGGATTTTCTTTATGATAAAAAGGCCTTTGGAGCCTCGTTGTAAAATCATCTTCTTGCGAATGTGAACAACAGACACATCTCTTCTCAAAGATAAGCTTCCACCACTCTGGCGAGTCTTTCACTCTGTATTTTTACAGTCTTTGTACATTTTCGCTCATTAATAGAAAATTGTGTATTACTGTATCTCTGTGTTTATGGTTGCATCTCTGATACATTTCCGTTATATTATTGGATATCCGAGATATCTCTGTACATTGCTTTATTATATCTCCGCTCTCATTTCGTGCCAAAAATAATATGGATCATGAAATGTCCAAACATAAACACAAACAACCAAAGATTGAAAGCAAGAAGAATGAAAATCAAAATAATAAATACAATCTAGCACATATGCAAAACAAGTGAGTTCTTCCAAAGGAAATATCAACCACAAAAAGGTACGAACGTTAGTGGATACGATTTCTAACCAATTCATGACCTTGAGGAAAATCCAACAACCAAACCTGAAAGCACCATACATATAAATATGGAATTGACATATGGTCAAGTTCAATAACATGGTATTGTTAAACCCTAACAATAAATGAATTGAGAAACTGCAACACAATAATCCACAAACCACAAGTTGGATTGCACAAAGAAACCTAAAAGACAAAAGAAAGAAACAATAATGCAAAAGAAACAATACACCAAAAAATAAAACAATAAAAACACAACACTTTATGTTAAAACAATTTTTTTCCTAGGTTATACTGCCCGGGGCAAACCCTCGAGTACTTCCCCTCATCTCTAAGATGGTACCTAGAGAAAACCCTAGAATCTTTAGGGCACAAGACCAGTCAACAACATGCTCAGTCATTACAACAATATACTCGTTAATAGCTCAACATGTCACTTGCAGGAATCGAACTTGGTAGGGGAGGATAACAATCATTCCTACCAACCACCCAAGCTAAACCCAATTGACATGTTAAAACAATTTACCACAGAAAGAAACACAATAGAAAAATATTGAAACCTCTACAAGGCCTATCAAGGTTTTTTTCAAAACGAAATCTTGGCCAAAGGTCTAATGCTTCCACCATCCACTTTTAAAAGCCATCAACCTTCACAAGAACATTGGTAAGGACAAAAAGTTTTCCAAACGGGGAAAATGTATGATGTCTTTGCAAAGAACATCCAATGAAAATAATGAGCATTGAACAATGAATATATATTCATTCGTAGGAAATAGAAGGAAATTGTAATTTAATTAAGAAGTACATTTATTTAAAGAAGACCAACCTACAATAAAGGTAGGTTGTCACCTTGCAATAAATGCAAGGTCAAGCTACAAAATTGTGGTAACCGACTGGATTGACTTGTCCTAAAGGAGTCATGGACTAGGATTTATAGAAAAGTGAATGATAGTTTCCCCATTATTTCACACCTGTCCCATTCACTGAGCACTCTATTTTAAGAGAAATCCAAAAAACGCAAGGAATTTTAAGTTCTAACTTTGAATTGCCATAACTTTTGCAAATGAAGTTGGAAGTGCTTTTTGGGGTGCTGAAAAAGATCTATGCATTGGCACGTGCAAAATTTGATTATGGTTCCTCTATCACAAGATTCAAGCCTCTCTATTGTATCAAGTTCCTTCTTTACCTTTGTGGTTTAGTTTTAAAATGGACTACATTAAGTGATTTTGTATTTCTTATCTCACTTTGCAAGTGTTGAGCCCTAGTTGCATGTGAACCCAATTATTGGGTTTTGCTCAAATAATTATAGTAATATATATGTTGATCAAATATATATACCAATAGAAACAAGAATATATCGATATATCAAATATAGAGATATGAGATTTACACTTAATATAAAAACTACTTTATAAAGAGATAAAAAGAGATACCAGATTTAAGCATAAATGGAAATACTTCTATATATATAATTTACATATATGAAATTTACATAAAAATATTATTACAGGGAAAATATAAATATCATCTTCTTTTGTAAGTAAGAAAACATTATATTATCTTCTGGAAAACAATATAGGTAAACATACAACCTTCTTGAGCATGGGCTGCCATGAAAGGAAACCTACCCAACTCAACCACAGTTCAAAAAATAAAACTACATACATTCGGTAGGGATACAATACCGATAGAAAAATATTGTCATCAAAACACCACTTGTACTTAAAGCTTGAGCTATAGGTCCGTGAGAAAAAAAAACCATCTAGAGAGCAGAGAGCAACTACTAGAATTAACAAGAAACTTGTTCATTCAGAGGGAGGAATTGGCACGTTCAAGTGAATTGTGTCTTGGGCTGACAGGTCCGATGTAGGAAGTTGCTGAGTCAGGTGGGAACACAAAGCCAACAATAGAGAGATTTTGTGGTCCAATTGCTCGATTGGGAATTTCAAGTTTGTCACTTCACTGCCAACCTCAAAGAGCAGCTTTAGGTAGTCCCTCCAATTTGAAATTGCTCGAAGAGTCAACATTGCTCCCTGTAAATTTTCTATGACCCAATCACGGTTTTCAATCTCAATAAGTTTTATCACAGTTTAATACTTGCTCTTACATAAATGCATATAAAACTGAACTTATAAATGAAAACACATTGAATCATTTACTGATATTGATTCGGAAAATAGGAATGCAAACACATAAAATGACACAAGTATTTCCAGGAAATGCCCTTGGAAAAACCCCAAAGGGAAAACCAGTACAAGAGAGATATATTTTATTATGAACTCACAAAAATTTCTGAGTTTACAACAATCATTTCCAACAATAAATACACTATACTTATCTCGAAAACCATGCCAAACACCACCTTGAAAACTGTGTTGCTTTCTTGTATGGCTTGTATGACCCTGTACGGTCTGCACAGTAGTAATTAATGCCCTCGATCTGTGTGCCTGGTTTCCTGTACTTGTTGTATGATTCTGTATGAATTTTAGTACAACAATGTGCCTCAAAATATGTACCAATAGTGTCTCAATTTCTGTGCACAAAACTGAGTTGTACGGCCTTCAAATCTGTATTGGTACGACCCTGCAATCAATGTTGTACGGTACAATAATAAATGTTGGAATTGTCTTGGGATTCATGCCACCAATCTCTCCTTGGAATTAGCGCCCCCTTGCTGCTGCTACTCCTTCTCTTTCTTCAGTTCTTCTCTATCTCTCTCTCTTCAATAAATGAAGAATAATGTATTGTCTTTTCCCTAGTTCTCCTTTTTATCTCTTCATGAGGGAGTTAGGAAGTTATTTTAGATCTGATGGCTGAGATTAAATCCTAGACTTTTCAAGAACTACGGTTGTGTTTTAATCTCACATTGACACAACTTAAAAAATCACTTTATCCCTCATAAATTAAAAAGTCACTTAAACTTTATAAAATAAAGTTTATGCCTAGGGACCACTTTATGTCCCCCCATGCTAAGACATCAAACACATGAAGAAGACCTCTTGAGCTACAAAACTCAACACTTCCTCTTAGCAAGGAAGGTACTTCTGGTACCACCTCCTCCATGATCAATCATGTCCTCTGCCTCTGTAACTTGTCCCTTTGAACTGGAAGAACCTGCGACCTCTGTTGTTGAACTATGATTAGGATACCCGTGCTCCTCCTCCATCAATGCCATCTCATACCATGTAAGTCTCCTGATAGTACTGGAAGAAGTCTCACAACCATCTGTCACAGACACTGACCCTGAATCCAAGATCCCCTTGAACCCAATCACAGGTTGTCCTAGCAACCTATATAACCTCTCATATCTGACACCAAGCACTGTTGTTGTGCCTTGGGTAGCTTTCTCTGAATATATGAGTACTTGTCCATGATGGAACACAACTCCATATCCCTTGTCCTCCAAAGCTGATACTGAGAGAAAATTTACCTTCTCTGGAACAAACAACACCTTTTCCACCTCCAGAGATCCTCCTGACTCTAGCTGGAATCTCACACATCCAACCCCCTTCACTGCATGCCTGGTACTAATCTCACAACTCACATAGTAGTCTGAGTTTATCTCTGAAAAGCTAAGGAACACTGACCTCATTCTCGTCATGTGGCTAGATGAGCCACTGTCCACAAACCGTACTTCAATGTCCTCATACACTAAACTACCATTGCTTGAAATACAAGTCATCGAAGAGAATTCCTTCTCGAACCTCTCATAAAATCAACCTCAGTTGATGCCACTACCTGTGCATTCTTCTTGTTTGGACATTGACTAGCGTTGTGTCCAAGCTGGTGACATGCAAAGCACTTGACTTTGTTCATGTCCTTCTTCCTTCCATTCTGAGAGGAATCCTCCCCTCCTGCATTCAGCCTTGTAGGTTGCTTGCCTTTCCTTGCACTACTTGCAAGGGCAACATTTTCTTCATCCTCTTCACCCTTCTGTGAGCTTGCATGCAAGTATCCTCTCCGAGTCTCCTCCTGGATAAAATCGTCCCATGTACGATCCCATTTTGGAAAGTTCTCCCGTGCCAGGATTCCCTCAACAAAGACTTTCCATGGCTTTGTCATGCCATTCAGGGCAGTCCTTACCAACTCGTGGTCTTCTACGGTCTCTCCAACTACACCTAGCTCATCACGAACTTGTCTTATCTTGGTAAGGTATGAAGTAACTGTATCAGTTTTGGTCATCTTGATACTTTTCAGTTTTTCTCTTAATACCATCTTTCTGTTCTCATTTGAACTTTGGTATAACTTGGTTAAAGATGCCCACATCTCAAAGGAATTCTTTTTCCTTGTCACATGTGGAATAACACAGTCTTTAATGGCATCAAGGATAATCCTTTTGGATTTAACATTTTTCTTGTTATACTCGGCCAAAAGTGTTGGATCAGTAGGAAGTGTGACAATTTTCTCAACAATGTTCCACAACTCTTGTTCCTCCAACAACAATACTATCCTTTCTTTCCATGGGCTGAAATTTTCTGCCCCTACCAATCTATCTTCAACACTTAAACCTGTAGCCATATGACTTGCTGAATTGATAACAAGGCCCAACCCTCTTTCTGTTGAACAGACTTACAACTCTCTTGCAAACCCTTGGGCTGAAATTTTCTGCCCCTACCAATCTATCTTCAACCCTTAAACCTGTAGCCATATGACTTGCTCAATTGATAACAAGGCCCAATCCTCTTTCTGTTGAACAGACTTACAACTCTCTTGTAAACCCTTGTAATAAGTTTTATCACAGTTTAATACTTGTTCATACATAAATGCATATAAAACTGAACTTATAATGAAAACACATTGAATCATTCACTGATACTAATTCGGAAAATAGTAATGCAAACACATAAAATGACACAAGCATTTATGGGCAATGCCCTTGGAAAAGCCTCGAAGGGAAAACTAGTACAAGAGAGATATTTTATTATGAACTCACAATTTTTTTTGAGTTACAGCAATCATTTCCAGCAATAAATACACTGTACTTATCTTGAAAACCGTGCCAAACACCACCTTGAAAACTGTGCCAAGACTTCTCAAAAACTATGTTTCTTTCATGTACGGTCTGCACAATAGTCATTAATGCCCTCGATCTGTGTGCTTGATTTCCTATACTTGCTGTATGGTTTTGTACGGATTTTAGTACAATAATGTGTCTCAAAATCTGTACCAACAATGTCTCAATTTCTGTGCACAAAACTAAGTTGTATGGCCCTCAAATCCGTACTGTACGACCCTGGAACCAATGTTGTACTATACAGTAATAAATGCTGGAATTGTCTGTGATTCATGCTATTAATCTCTCCTTGGAATTAGCACCCCCTTGCTTCTACTTCTCCTTCTCTTTCTTCAGTTCTTCTCTCTCTCTCTCTCTCTCTCTCTCTCTCTCTTCAATAAATGAAGAATAATGTAATGTCTTTTCCCTAGTTCTCCTTTTTATCTCTTCATGAGGGAGTTAGGAAGTTATTTTAGATCTGATGATTGAGATTAAATCCTAGCCCTTTCAAGATCTATGGTTGTGTTTTAATCTTTCATTGATACAACTTTAAAAATCACTTTATCCCTCATAAATTAAAAAGTCACTTAAATTTTATAAAATAAAGTTTATGCCTAGGGACCACATTATGTCCCCCCATGCTAAGACATCAAACACATGAAGAAGACCTCTCGAGCTACAAAACTCAACACTCCCATCCTCCGACGGAAACTTCAAGGGCCTAGAGGGTGGGCCGCCTTCGGCCTTCGGAACCTATTGACCGCCTTTTCAACTAGGGGGTTAACTCCATGTACCATGAAAATATGCATCATCAGATGCAAATAAGTCGAAGACTAATTGGTTCTACAGGGCATTTTTGCTCCAGCACACAGTTTTGTAAGCGGGATTACTGCACCCCTGCGCAGGTTTATAATGTAATAGGTCTACATGGATCATGTTAGGTCAATTGCCGTAGGGTTTCTTCATTAGGAGAGTTCCTTTCACTGAGTGTTTTTTATCCTCAGGAGGTTAATGTGGCCTAACTAGTCGGGTTAATCTCCCTTGAGTTTTTCACTCCCACTAGCAATAAATCCTCCAAAGTGGTGAAAGGCGTCCTAATGAAGTCATTCCTAGGTAGCTAGTGTTTAGGAATGTTGTAAATGACCATGTAAGACAACACGTAAAATTTCGCGGAATTCCGTCAAGTCTAGCTAGGTTTTTTTTTAAGTTGGGAATTGATTAATTCTAGGTAATTAATGTAAAACTTAGGTCCCGAGATTTTTGATAGGGGTATTTGTACTCAAAAGAAAGATAATGAAACCCCCTACACCCATGGACCAAGTTTCAACTCAGTCGGACAAGTTTTGCTAGGTTTTTCTCCACTTAGGAGTTTTTTCGGAAAACGACAATTTTAATTGCCAAACCTAGGACATGGGAAAATGTAAATTTTGTAATAGTTAGTCAAATCAGGTGAAGTAAATGGAAATAATTGAGATGGAGCCCACCTAACCCTTCCTAATCCTTTACTAACCCTTACTTACCCTTTACCCACTTCATTTAATTAAATTACATGTGGGTACGTCCCCCTTTGAGTGTACGTCCGCCTTCCCACGTGAGTTAATACTCTTTCAATTAAAATGTGGGTCCCTCCCTTCTTGCTCACGTCCATCCTATCCCCTCCACATCACACTTTAGGAGTGTGGACTCCACACTCCAAGCCAATTTACCTCATGCACTCACATTTACCTCACACTTTCACGTAGACCTCACGCATTTCCTGGAAACTTCATATTTTGAATTGGTTTTGACCTTCAATTAAAGCGTGGGCCTCCCTCTTTCCTCTCATACGCCATCCCTCCACCAATCACATACCTTTAAGGAGTGTGCCAACACACTTCCAACACACTCCTCCTACCTCACGCCTTTCCCTTTCTAAACTCACGCTTTATCTTTTGATGAGTGGAGAAACCTCACGTGGAGATGGAAACATCTCCATTGAAAGCAAGCAAACTCCTCCTTCAACCCATGTGTCGACCTCCTCTTGCCAAATTCGTCCCTCCCTCCTTGCTTTCTCCTCATCTTCTCATCTCACATTCCATTTCCTTTCACCCTAAAAGCTCTTCATCTCATTGGTTGCTTTCCTCTTTGGGTTGTCTCTTCCCTTGGATCTTTGACAAGTGTTGAAGATCCAAGAGGGGTCTCTTGGTCTCTCAAGGCTATTTAAGAAACCCCTCACTCCCTCATTCTTTACCATTCTTCATAGTAATGTTATGCTACCAGATTCTCTCCATCTCACTCCTCTCTCTCACTATTGTCATATTGTTTCACTAGTTTTGGTTATTGAAGAGCTTGGAGCAACATTGTTGCTACAACCTCTTCCCATTTAATAATACAGAAATCGCTTTGGAGGAACTGGGAGTGTTGGATTTTGTCTACATGCTTCATTTACATACTCAAGGTGATATTGTTCTTGTCTTTAGTATTTTGTGATCATTAAAATAGTATAACTGAGGTATAACTTTGTTTGCTTGGCTAGGTGGAGTAAAACTTTGTTTGTTTGCCTATATGCATTATGTTCATGTTTAATACTAAATTTGTTGTATTATGCATGCATGCAATCCATTTGTCTATTTGATCTCACACTTTATTGAGCTTGCGGGTTGCCTTGAGGAGGAGTTGTTGGGATAGATTCAAGGACGAATCTACCCTCATCTTCACTTACACTTCACAAGCAATTTTCTGTTCTTCTTCCTCATTCTTTTATTTCCAGATTTTGGTATCTAAAGTGCTTAGATAGGTCCCAAATCAAATATTAAATTCTGGTTTTTAGATGTGTAGAGTTTCTGTTGAAAAACATAAATCTCGTAACTTTGTTGAGTGTGTTGTAGCTCAAATCAGCAAGCAATAGCTTGYTRATTTTTGCAGGTTCTTACCAGGACAAGAGGGCATGCTGCCCAAATTTCATGCACAATACACCCTCAAAATAACTCCTTGAAGTGGTAACAGTTTATCTTCTTTCTCTTCTCTCTAAAATACTATAAACGCAAGCCCAAAGGAGTTGTACCCAAGCAGCTTGTCTTCCCATTTGAGTCTTTACTTTGCATGCTTTAGTTAGATTTCCTTTCTGTTTTTCAGATCTTAGCTTAATTAGTTTAATCATTGATATCTACATGCATGCTTAAGGCAAAATTATCTAGAGTAGATCCAACATAACATACGCTAGATTAGAGCCCGTGGAGGCTTAGATTAAATCTCTTTTTTAGTTGCATGCAAGTTACATAATCTTAATCTTTATCTTACACACATGCATGCACATGCCAGTTACATAATCTCTTAAATAATCGTCTTTCATTTTCTGCAAGTCATTTCCTTTGCTTTATTTTCACATGCAACAATCTAGTTAAGCGTTTTAACATGCAATCTATTGGTTCAAAGACTTCAGCCTTCATTTTCACAATTTTCAGTTTCACAAAGCAATTTCAGTTCTTGACATTTACATGCAATAATTCCAATTTAAGAACTTATTTTGACTGG
Organism: Picea engelmannii; assembly: GCA_009831015.1. Lineage (NCBI taxonomy): Eukaryota > Viridiplantae > Streptophyta > Pinopsida > Pinales > Pinaceae > Picea > Picea engelmannii. The sequence goes on from ML800113.1 coordinate 203,074, forward strand.
GTCTTGAGTGTTTTGCGTCTTTTTCCATTGATAAGCAGTCCAACGGAATTCTATCTGTTGCGAGCATGCTTGGCTTGATGTGTTGATTATCTCTCATCTTTGAACATCTTCTTTCCCTGCACATTCAAGCACACTTTAGTAAATCTCATCTAGTAAGTAGGGTCTACCCCCGTTGGCTTCCCTAGGAGTTAGCCTAGACGGAAGAGGTTCAAGTCAAAGTGACAACGTGGACTTGGAACCTAGGCATTGTGCCTCCGAGGACACTCTAAGTGAGCAGGACTTAGCTCACGTTTTCAAGTGTGTATAAGGACGGCAACAGAACCTTCAAGAATGGCTCTTTGTACCCTGCTTATCAGCAATGGTGCAGAAACCCGCTGAGCAATGTCACCCTTGAACCTGACTTTGTCTTCATACCATTCGACCTTGCATCCCCATATCAGAGCAGCATCCTGCATTGTCAAATCTCCACTCACAGCTTCATTCTGAAGTATCGGAGCATCAGATATCCTCTCCGACTCACTGGTAGAAAGTACTAGTTCTCCAAGTTGCATGCCAGTCCGTCGGTGAGAACTCCTACCCCTGCGAGAGCACCCCTATTCTCGAATGCGTGGCATTGAGCTAACAAGAATGCCGACAACACAGGAAAAGGGGGACGGTAGTCTCATAAACCAAAGCCAACAATTGCAAATGGGAATGAAAGCCAAGGTTGATCGCACATTAAGAATTTGTCTGCCTGCCTGCGATGAGGTCACCTCGGGATAGCATTGCCATTGCTGCATATTAATTGCCATAACTGCTGAAGTGAAGTTGCAGTTATTTTCCGTCCCTTCAGCAGTACCATAAACCATCTGCATCCTCACCTTCTCACGCTCCAAATTCGTAATGCAGGTTATAGCCGGGCTTGGGAGGAAGCAAATATAAATATCTTAACAGTAATCAAAATTTTATTTCCACATATCCATATCTCCATAAGTTCAGATTTCTATGGGTTACAACCAGCCCAAATTCATCTTAAATGATAAAAAATTTGCACCTCAAAGGGATTTATCTAGACACTTTATAGATCCTTGATTATAATCAATGTGGGTTGATTTTAGGGCAGTGTTATATATTTCTTTTCAGTGGGTTACCATCTTAGATGGTTAACAAGATTATTTCTTAAAACATATTAACTGCACTGGAGTATAATACATTTCAATGGGCAGTAGCTCTCCAGAGTCCAGATGAATAACTTCCATCACTGCTCACTTTTATGTATAATTGGGAGGCATGATAGATATGCCTAGTATGTGAAGCCACATATTATTGAGACCAGTGTTTTAAAAACCGGTAAACCGGAACCGGAACCGACCAGTTTGACCAGTTAGATAGCAGACCGGGTCGAACCAGTTGAAAAACCGAACCGGCCGGCCGGTTTAAGACGGAACCGGCCGGTTCGGTTCTGATTTTTCCTAATACGCCCGCGGATCTCAAAAAGTAATTTTTTTTTGTTTTTCTTGAATTGTGAACCCTCCTAAACCCTAACAGAATTTTATAAAGGCATAACAGCCCCCTCTAAGAGCCTCACACTTCTCTCATTCATCATTTGGGAGCATTT
>ML800114.1:22866-47392 GCA_009831015.1 Picea engelmannii
AGCTGCAGACTTGGGTGGTAGTTTACAAATGGATCTATCTTATGCTACTCTCCCTACCCCAGATGGAAGTACTTTCAAGTTGAATAGGGAAGTGTATAGGAAGTATCATGTTGAAGATCCCAAGAAGCCCCAAAATGAATTAAACTGGACTGATGAGGGTCTTGGTAACTATGCCATCTTGTTTGATTCTATTGTGCCTTTGCAAGAAACAGTTAAAGATAATGAATTGGACAAGGTGTGGTACATGAACTTTGATGGTGCTTTTTCTAGAGCAGGAAAGGGTGTCAGAATTGTGCTTCAGTCTCCAAGTGGTGAAGTGATGAAATTTTCTTATAGATTGGAGTTTGATGAAACTAATAATGTGGTTGAGTATGAGGCTTTACTCCTTGGTTTAGAACTCTGCACAGATAGGGGAATAAATGTCTAAATACCAAAGGGGATTCAAACTTGGTCATATAACAGTTAAAGAATAAGTTTGCTTGCAAGTCTGAAAGATTAAAGGGATATATGAGTGCAATTTGGAACTTAATGGATGACTTAGATGCTATAAATTTGATTGCAATTCCTAGAGAATAGAATTCGAAAGCCGATGAACTTGCAGTCGCAACTTCCACACTACAGCTTCCAGGCAGTTTAATAGATGAGAACATTTCAGTTGAAGTAATTTTCAGACCCTCCATCCCAAATAATATGGATCATTGGCAGGTTTTTGATGATGATAAGTAGATGGTCAAGTTTTCGCTTCACATACATGAACTTTCAGACTTAAATATAAGTACAAAAGAAGAAGGGTGCAATTACACACAAAATGATGATGAAGTAAAGGCACCACCTAAACGAGTGGCTTCTTCAGAAAGGGATTTTGATAGACAGGATGGTCATAAGCAAAAGGATGAATCAAAGAAAAAACTATGTGATTACCTAGAAATCAATATTGGAACTAATGAAGAGCCTAAATTGATAAAAATAGGCAAGACTACCCCTATAGAAAAAGGAATGAAATTGTTAAGTTATTAAAGGAATATAGGGATGTCTTGGCCTTTAGCTATGATGAACTCAAAGTCTATAGGGAGGATGTGATTTAGCATGTGATTCCTCTTAAGGAAGGTACTAATCCCTTTAGACAGAAGTTGAGGTAGTTGAACCCCAAGTTAGCTCCTTTGGTCCAAAAGGAGCTACAGAAAATGTAAGAAGTGGGCATTATTGCGCAGACTAGACATTCTTCATGGTGCTCAAACTTGGTTGTTGCTAGGAAGAAGACTGGACAGATTCGAATATTCATTGACTTCAGGAACTTAAACATTTTTTGCACAAAAGAAAACTATCCCCTTCCCAAGATGGAAACTCTACTTCAAAGGGTTACAGGATCAGGAATGGTTTCCATGCTTGATGGATTCTCGGGTTATAATCAGACCAGACTTAAAGCAAAAGATAGGCATAAGACAACTTTTACTACTCCATGGGAAACTTTTGAATATCTTAAAATGCCATTTGGTTTATCAAATGTTGGAGCTACTTTTCAAAGGGCTATGGATTATGCCTTCAGGGGGTTGATTGGTAAGTTGATTGAAATATATCAAGATGACTTAAGAGTTTTTTCTAAGAATGGTAAAACTCACATTGGCCACCTTAGGCAAGTTTTGGACATATGTACAGAGTTTGGAATCTCTATAAATCCTACTAAGTCAGTTTTTGGGGTCACTGAAGGTAAGTTATTGGGCCACATAATAACTAAAGATAGAGTTAAATTGGACCCAGAAAGGGTGGAAGCCATTGGTAAAGTGTCATTGCCAACAACAAAGAAACTTCTTCAATCCTTCTTAGGACAAACCAATTTTATCCATAGGTTCATTCCTAACTATGTTGAAATCATGAAACCTATATATAAGCTACTTAAAAAGGATGTAAAATGTGAATGGAATGATGAAAGTAGACGAGATTTTGAACAGATTAAGACTGCTATATGTGAAGATCCGATTCTTATCAGCCCAGATTATGAGAAGGATTTTTAGATCTTCTCTTTTTCCTCTGAAGACATAATTGTTGGTGTGTTGCTTCAGAAAAATGACCAAGGCCATGATCAGCCTATTGCATATATGAGTAGGTCCTTGCAAAATTCAGAGTTAAAGTATCCCATGTTTGAAAAACAATCTTATGCCTTAGTCTAATCACTCAAACATTTCAAAGTCTTCATCGGATATTCCAAAGTGATCGGTGATGTTCCTAATTCTACAGTTAAAGATGTGTTATCTCAAGTGGAAGGATTAGGCTCAAGGGGTATATGGGTTGCTAAAATCCAAGAGTATGATTTGGAAATTAAACCTACAAAATTGATTAAGGGTCAAGGCTTGGCAAAAATGTTGACAGAAAGTAATGAGAAAGACTTGGATATGGTTAACCAAATCATTAATGAAGAATGACATCCTAACTTGTTAAAACTTGAACAAGAGATTGGTATACAGACATCATCTTCTATCTTAAGAATCTAACTTGTCCAGGGCGTCTAGTAGGACACAAGAAAAGGGATTTGAGGTTGAAATCTTCTGAGTATGTCCTTACTAGAGATGGATTAGGATGGAAAAATCCTGATGGGGTTATCCTTAGATGTGTGGATGACATTGAGTCAAAGAAACTAATGGATGAATTCCATGGAGGGTTTTGTGGAGGACACTTTTCTACTAAAACTACTACCCACAAAATCCTTAGAGCAGGATATTATTAGCCCACTATATTTTCAGATGTACATCAACTTGTTTGGAAATGTGAGCCATGTCATCTTTTCATAGGAAAGCAGAAATGAGCAGCACTCCCTTTGCAACCAGTGATGGTTAAGGCACCTTTTCAGCAGTGGGGTTTGGACTTTATCGGGAAGTTTAGAAATAATTCAAGTAATGGGTTCTCTTGGGTTCTTACAACCACAGATTACTTTACAAAATGGGTTGAATCCATTCCTACAAAGACAACAAATGAAAAGGTGTTGATGGATTTCCTTGATGATAGAATCATAACTAGATTTGGGGTCCCCTCAAAGATAGTGATAGATAATGCCAAGGCCTTTTGTTAAGCCGAGATGTCATCATTTTGTTTCAAGTATGGTATTATCTTATCACATGCATCAGATTATTATCCCCAACGAAATGGTCAGGCAGAATCAAGTAACAAAAACTTAATGACCATTGTTAAGAAAATAGTCGGCAAAAACAAGAAGTCTTGGGATAGTAAAATCAAACATGCATTATGGGCCGACAGAATAACAAAGAAAGAAACTACTGGAAAGAGTCCTTTTGAGCTAGTGTATGGATTGGAGGCTAGGTTTCCAGTACAACTTAGGCTTCCTACTTATGGATCAGTTGAGGACACTTCCGCAGAGCAGGATGCAGTTTAAAACAGGGTCAATCAGATTATTGAGTTAGATGAAATCAGATGAAAGGCTTATGATCAGAATTGCAGAAATCAGAACAGGGTTAAGAAATCTTTTGACAGGTCATCTAGACATAGGGACTTCGTTGTGGGTGATACACTTTTTCTATGGGATAAAGGCAGAGAGAAACCCATAAATCATGGCAAGTTTGACAGTTTGTGGCTAGGGCCATATTTAATCAGGGAAATAGCAGGGCCGGATTATTTTCATCTCAACCATTTGGATGGTGAGCCCATCAACATTTCGAGGAATGGGCAACAGTTCAAGCTGTTTTATAGATGATAGGGCAACTTGGTGTCTGAATGGACACCCTCTGTAACGTATCTCTAACCTTTCTCCTTGTATTTCAGTTTTGTATTATTTCATTATTTATACAAATATGTACTTAGAAATTTTTTCTATTTTATAGAATTCATTTGTTGTAAAATAATGATGTTGTACTTTAGTTTTTTCATTTTGTAAATATTGTATATAACATTCATTGATTTAATCATGTATAAATCTATTCTTATGTTGGTTATTGGTGAACACTTTGTTGTATGTGCTGGATTCTCGTATGTTCTCCGTCTCGAGTGAGAAGATCGAACACCCGTCTCCATGTGGAGCCAGATGTTGACCGCCTCTCCAACACAGGTGATCAACTCATGTGCCATGAAGAGATGCATCACCATATGCCATGTTGTCGAAGTCTTTTGATTCTACAGGGCAGTGTTTGGCCCCAACACTTTATTTTGTAATTGGAATTTCTGCACCCCTGCGTGGGTTAATAATGTAATAGGTCTGCATGAGTCATGTCTAGGTCAGTTACCTTGGGATCGGTTCACTGGGAGAGTTAATTTCACTAAGGGTTTTTTATCCTCAGGTTATCAGTTGGTCTTTTCAGCCTTATTGATTTCCCTTGAGTTTTTCCCTCGCACTTGCAATAATTCGTCCAAACTGGTGAACGACGTTCTAGTGGGCTTATGTTTTGGTAACTATTATAGGGAATCATTGTAAATGACCATGCAAGACATCTTATAAAGTTTCGTGAAATTCTGTCGAGTCTAGTATAGTTTTTTTTAATTAATTTTTTTTAATTAAATTTCCTTAAGTTTGGAGGTTTAATTATTTAATTAATTAATTATTTTTGAGCAATAATTGTAAAAACTAGGTCCTTGGACTTTTGATAGGGGTATTTGTGCTCAAAAGAAATGGAACAACACCCCGCACATCCATGGACCAAGTTTCATCTCGATCGGACAAATTTAGCCATGGGTTTGTCCACCCAGAGTATCAGTCAATCAAAAACAACAATTTTAATTGCTAAAGTCCAAACATGGAAAAAATGTAAGAGTTGTAATAATGAGTTAGAGGATGTGAAAAGTTGAATGATGGTTAGATAGGGATCCCCTAAGCATAAAATTACCCTCCCAACCTTTTCCAACCTATTCTAACCCCTTACCCACCTTCTATACTCAAAAGTCACGCCCCCTAGGGGGGTTGACATTTTTCCTTTTTAATTTATTTTGTGGCTTGATTGTGGCCCCCTCTCTTGATATTTCATTTCATTTAGCCTCCACTTCACCCCTAGAGGTGACCCCATTCCCTCCACCTCACTCTTTCCTTCCATTTTCTTGTTTTTCCCCTTGTGGAGTGCCCTCTAAGGAGAGCTACGCACCCCCTTTGTAGATCTCCAATGAAAATTCGCTTTTAATTTATTAGAGGATTTTCTCTTGCATTAGCACAGATCCAACAAACTCCCTTATGGTTTTGTGTGATCCCAACCTCACACACTCATCTCTCACCCTCCTTTCCCTTTACCTCAACCCAAGAGGTGCACCCTCCAAGAGGAGTTGTGCCCTCCCTCTTCTTGAAACTCCACCAAATAATTTTTAAAAATTATTTGTGACTCTTCACTTGCTTTGGCACGGGTCCCATGCCTCTCACACACCGTTTTCTTGAACCCAACCATTTTTCTTTTTTTTCTACACCCTAGATCTATTGTGCAAACCCTAGGTGGTGCGCCCTAGCCTTGAGATCTACTCATTTGCTTGGTGGTGAACACTTGGCTTAGATCAAAGAGAGGTAGGTTTGCCTCTCCAAGTATAAATAGAGCTCATTTCTCACTCCCAACTCACCATATCTTGAGCTATTTTTATGCTACTTCATTTTCATCTCTCTCTCTCTCTCTCTCCATTATTCCATTTTTTCATTCTATGCTCTTAGGGTTTTGGAGTATTTTCTCTCCAAGATCTATTTTCTTGAGTAATAATAAAGGAGAAACTTTGGAGGATAACTAGAGGATAAATGTGTATGTTTGATCTTCTTATGCTTATGAGGTAACTTTGTATCAATTCTTTGGGTGATTGCAACTTTTGATCTTAGGTAAAGTGTTATCTAAGTAGATCTATTAATGTGTATGTTTATTGGTTTATATATCTTGATGTATTAGATAGGATTGAAGTGTTGTTTTATTTACAAACATCAACATATTATCTCTTGTATGCACATCACTTAAGGAAGTTTTGCAAGTTTATACTTCAAGGGTTTAATTAGGAACTCCTTCAAGGAGAAGGGTCTCTTGAGGCACTCATACACTCCACTTCTCTAACCCTTTACTCTTCATCTATATTGTTGTTTATATAGATTCATTTTTCAGCTAGAATAACATATTTAGATAGGTCATTTATATACAATATACTTTCTTGTTCTTGTGGAAAAGTCTTGCCCTAAAAAAGCAAGGGTTTTCCATCATTTTTCTTGGTTGTTTGTAGCTTTCTAGCAAGCATAGCTTGTTGGTTTTGCAGGTTTCAGATCTGATTGACAAGACTATTGGCTGCCCAAAGGACATCCACACAACACTAGAAGGCCCTCCAATGGGTTTCGTAGCTTTCTCTCAACCCTACCTTTCATTTTTTCTCATTTTGGTACGTTTTGGCTTCTTTTGCTTTCTTGTAGTGGCTTACACTCCTAGAGGAATAAGTGGTACGGAAGTCCTCTTTGTGTGAGCTTGTTGGGTAGCATAGATCTAGCTAGGGTTTCATTTTTAGCATTTTCTTTTTCCCTTTTTAGCTAAAACATGAGGTTTAGAAGGTGAGGGGCACCTTCTCAACCTACGTCGTGGGGTAGAGTAGTCTCTTGGTTGCTTGCTTGTTTGATAGTTTACTTTCTTAGTTTCTCTCTCTCTTTATCTTTTGTTTGTTTTCCCAAATCTNTTGATCTTCTTATGCTTATGAGGTAACTTTGTATCAATTCTTTGGGTGATTGCAACTTTTGATCTTAGGTAAAGTGTTATCTAAGTAGATCTATTAATGTGTATGTTTATTGGTTTATATATCTTGATGTATTAGATAGGATTGAAGTGTTGTTTTATTTACAAACATCAACATATTATCTCTTGTATGCACATCACTTAAGGAAGTTTTGCAAGTTTATACTTCAAGGGTTTAATTAGGAACTCCTTCAAGGAGAAGGGTCTCTTGAGGCACTCATACACTCCACTTCTCTAACCCTTTACTCTTCATCTATATTGTTGTTTATATAGATTCATTTTTCAGCTAGAATAACATATTTAGATAGGTCATTTATATACAATATACTTTCTTGTTCTTGTGGAAAAGTCTTGCCCTAAAAAAGCAAGGGTTTTCCATCATTTTTCTTGGTTGTTTGTAGCTTTCTAGCAAGCATAGCTTGTTGGTTTTGCAGGTTTCAGATCTGATTGACAAGACTATTGGCTGCCCAAAGGACATCCACACAACACTAGAAGGCCCTCCAATGGGTTTCGTAGCTTTCTCTCAACCCTACCTTTCATTTTTTCTCATTTTGGTACGTTTTGGCTTCTTTTGCTTTCTTGTAGTGGCTTACACTCCTAGAGGAATAAGTGGTACGGAAGTCCTCTTTGTGTGAGCTTGTTGGGTAGCATAGATCTAGCTAGGGTTTCATTTTTAGCATTTTCTTTTTCCCTTTTTAGCTAAAACATGAGGTTTAGAAGGTGAGGGGCACCTTCTCAACCTACGTCGTGGGGTAGAGTAGTCTCTTGGTTGCTTGCTTGTTTGATAGTTTACTTTCTTAGTTTCTCTCTCTCTTTATCTTTTGTTTGTTTTCCCAAATCTCTAAATCTTAAAATAACTTAACCTAACGAAGCAAAACCTAATTAATTGCCTACCTGGTTGGGAGAGGAATACCCCAATAGGTAAGGTTAAGTGGTTGATGATGTGATTAATGATCTATGGATTAATTCTATCATTGTTTTAGATTTAGATCAAACCCATAATCATTGTCTTAAGCCTATTGGGAGGCATAATAAGTAACCTAACTAAATCCTTCACTTGCTTAGTTATCTTCAAGTCTTTTCTTCATGCACATGCTTAGATCTTAAATGCTTAAATCTCTAAGTTCTTAGATAAGTGAATGGTTTATATCTCTATTGCTTATATCTATTGGAAGCCACTTGCTTAGGCTTGAATGTTGCTAAATGGTTAAGTAGGCAAACACACACATTAAATTTTCTTTCCATCTCTTGAAGGCAAGTTGTCCCTGCCATTGTGGTTTCTTTTAATAGAAAGCACATATGTGGATGTGATAATCTAAATCTTTTTCAGCCATCTTTATTTGCTTTACATGTGTTTATAATCTTAATTGCATAAGCTTGAAGCAACACTTTTTAAGCTCATAACAGTTTATGCCATATCACTAAATCACACATTAAAAGTGTCTTAAAATCTTCAAAACACTCTAATAATCACCTAAAAGTATACCTAATTCATATATATACTTAACAGACTATTTAGGGTACCTTAGACCACCATCTTCACCATCTAAAATCGGGCTTGAGGAAAACAACGAAGGGTGTAGGCAGGGGACTGTCTCACGGCGCACAGGATGTATCATCTCCAGGAAGTACTCTTGTTTTGGGCTGACCTGTGAAGCTAGGGTGGAAACACTTATTGAGCATCCGATAGTTATTTGGCAATAGGAGGAGGAGGATTTGGTGAAAGCTTAATAAAATTTGATAAATCTTAAGAAATCCTAATAATTAAACCCTGGACCAAACCTAATAAACACTTGGTGGGTTGAGTAATCAAGAGTGTGGGTAATCTTCATCAATCTTAATAACATTTGTGCTTAAATATTCTAAATCTTCTTGAATGTGTTGATTATATTGATATATTGGTGATGATCTCATAATTGTGATGAAAATGTGATGTGATGCTTTAGTATTTTGATATCCTTCACACATATAAGTAAAACGTGGTTAGCGTGCTCTTGTATCAGTTGTATCTTAGATATTTTTTATTTGTAAATCTTGCATCAAGTACTTTGTGGATATTTCATCTGTGAATAGATATTTTGTAATTATTTTGTAAGTACTTGTATCTAATATTCATTGGTTTAATTGATTCTTTTGTAATCTTGTAAGTAACTTGTAATATACTTGTAACGAAACACCCCTTCACATAGTTGACCCCTTTCCCAATCTTTAGGCACTAGTCTTAGTTGACCTAGGGAAAAATCTTGCCTTACATGCTAACCCGTGCATCTTGCATTGTTGCCTTAGCATCTTAGGATTAGAATCCTCCAAACCGTGTAAACAATTAAAACGATCTCCTAGAACTTAACTTTAACACATCTAGTAACTAAGGTCTACCCCCTTTGGCTTCTCTAGGAGTAAGCCTAGATGGAAGAGGTTCCGGTCAAAGTGACAGCATGGGCTATGAACCTAGGCATTGTGCCTCCAAGGAAACACTAAGTGAGTCAGACTTAGCTCACATTTGCAACTATGTATAAGGACGACAACATCTTTGGTGCCATTGCCAGGGATAAGTCATTTATTCTTGGTCCTAACGACTTAACTTAATTCTTTAAGAACTAAATAATAAAATCTTGTAGGTCTTAAAATTATTTGAACTTGAGATTGGTTAGCTTTGTGTGATTCCTATCTAAGTGGTGACTCCATTGAAAAAATCTAGCAGGTATACTACTAGGAGAAATTCTCAAGGAGTGCTTTACTCTTTTCCTGAGCCTGAACAGGTTTATAGGAGAAGATTAAACCGCTTAGCTCCTAAGAGCCTACTTGAAAGTCTTAGGGAGGAAGCACTCAATGATATCCAATACTTGTTCCAAACTAATAATCAACCAACTGTTAATAATCCCATTAATAACACTAACATTCTAATGGCCACCTTTTTGAGTCCTTTGAAATTTGCATCCATCCAGGGTTCCCCTCATGATGTTCCTGAGAAGCCTATTGATAAAATACCTATCTTCCATGGAAACAATGTTATAAGTGCCAGTGATCACATCTCAAATTTCCATAGGTGTGTTGGGAAGTATTGTAGAGGTCATGATGAGGAGGATGTAAAGATGACCCTTTTTGTGTATTCATTGGAAGGAAGCGTTGCTGACTGGTTTGAAGATTTTCCTGCCAATAAGTTTAGCACCCTGAATGCAACTTTGGATGAATTTAGAAAGAGGTGGGGTGATCAGAAAGAACATAGGTTTCAGTTGGGTGCACTCACCACCAGCCATAAAAAATAAAATGAAACAGTGGTAGAGTTCAATGATAAATTTAATAACTTGGTGAAGAGCCTTCATCAAGATGTCAAGCCCCCTGTTGTTGCAATATTGATTTATTATATAGAATCTTTTGAGGGAGAAATGAGATATGCCTTATGGGATAAGGACCCTCAGAATTTGCAGGAAGCACAAGAAACATCTTTAAGAATTGAACAAAATATGCTTGAATCTAGGAAGTCAAACATTCCTAGTTTTACTAGAGGGTCTTCTTCTCAGCCTTACGAGGAGAAGAAGAAAAATGTTGAAAATCAGAAACCCTCTAGTAATGGCATGAAAGAACTTACTCATTTGGTTAAATATATGGAAATCAATCATGCTTGTTATCGCACAGTTTGTAGCTAGGTCAAATGGCTAGAAGATAGAGGCCAAACTGGCATAACAGGAACCTACCCCACCCAATGTCACCACAATGGGTAGGTTCTTTCTATTTATGGAGGTTAATCCCAGGGGAGACATCCCCGATAACCCTGGGTTTTGAAGAGGCCAAGGTATAAAGGTCAAAGTAAAAGTCCCTCTTCATAGGTTACCACCAAGATCATATAGTCTGGCTAAACAACCAATAATGAAGTGTAGCCCCAAGTGAGAACACCTGCCCGAACAAGACAATAGAAAAACAATATATGCAGGCTATGATTCATTGGGTTAGTACTTCATATAACTATATGATGTCAATAGATTAGCAATTATAACAATAGATATCAATGAGATCGATGTTTATCAATATAGCAGTTGAATAATATCAATTCATCAATAAATATTGAGATGATGTAGCCAACAATGTATTTAATCAATCCCTTACTCAATAAATGCTTTAAAACACCATCTAATTGCTTATCAACAGAACATGGTGCGTCAATATGGAATAACCAAGTATGCCGTCAGCCTTATTAGGGTTAGTAGTTAGTTAGGGTTTCAAATTTATAAAAGTTTTAAGAGTTGTTTCAATCACTTTCACTTCAATGTTGGAGGCTAAAGATCAGTGCCTAGGGTTATGGAGTCAAAAGGAGAAGGACAGACAAGTTGAAGGGGACGAGATTAAAGGACAAGAGGGAAAGGTTTCAAGGTGTTGCAATGGCAGGGCCTTGAAGACAGAAGCCTAGGGGAGAGAGGCTCACTCTGGTGTTGTTTAAGAAAAGCCTCGTGCTCTCTCCTCCTTCCCGGCAAACGGATAGATCAAAGACAAGTAAAATCAAGACAAGAGAGTTTAAAGAGGGAGAGTGTTGTAAAGGCAAGGCTCTTTCATCAAACCCTAAAATAAAAACGGCCCTAGGTGTAGATAACCTAGGCTTGGGATGTCCTCTTTCTCTTGAAATTTAAAAGTACAGCTAGCGTAAGGAAGGAAGATAGAAAGAGTGTATCAATGGCTAGGCTCTTTTATTCTTCTTCAATGGCTTAAAAGGTTTTTCTATCAGGGGACATGAGACAATGACCTACTTGTGTGTTTGTCCATTAGGGTTTTGATTCAACAATGTATATATATAAATAAAATGCAAGAAATTAACCTACATGTTGTAAAGGCAAGGCTCTTTCATCAAACCCTAAAAGAAAAATGGCCCTAGGTGTAGATAACCTAGGCCTGGGACATCCTCTTTCTCTTGAAATTTAAAAGTACGACTAGCTTAAGGGAGGAAGATAGAAAGAGTGTAGCAATGGCTAGGCTCTTTTCTTCTTCTTCAATGGCTTAAAAGGTTTTTCTATCAGGGGACATGAGACAACGACCTACTTGTGTGTTTGTCCTCGAGGGTTTTGATTCAGCAATGTATATATATAAATAAAATGCAAGAAATTAACCTACAACCATTCAATCAAGAAGTTTTGCAGAAAAATACTCACAAATCATCAAGAAAATAGCATGAAAACCCTAGTTGTAAACCTTCCTTCAAGAAAAACACCATAAATTGCCAAAAATATCCTCTCCAAACAAGTGCGCCTTCCTCAAAATATCCAATAACCCTAATAGGGCGCAAAAATCAGACCTCACTAGGAGAGTGAGTGATGAGTTATGTCAAAATGAGGATAAAACTTCTCAATATATATTGTATCATGACATTTAATTAAATTTTAGGTCATAAAATTAGCCGACAAGGCTTTAAATCAAAATCATATTGTTTTTACATTAAATGTTATTTTAAAACCCTAAATGAGCAAAACGTGAGACGTCAAGCCCTCCCGAGGGAGACGTTAGGCCTTTTTGGGGCCAGTACAGCATCCAGAAGCCAGACGTTAGCCCTCCTTGGGCTCTTCCAAGCTGCCACACATGCCAACAACCCTACCCATATGTCATATTCTCATGATTACATCACAAGCCCCCTGGTGACGTCTTGGGTCATCTAGGGCCAACGTTCCACTGCAAGTGGGTCAATCCCCCTAGGTCTGGCTCAGCTAAAGTGCCCCTGATGGAACATCTTTTTCTTCTCCGGTGCAAGACCTCAGTCAAACACTGTCCTGTCTTTGCCCCTGATGGGGTCCCAACAACCATCTGATGGGATCTTCAACCCCATGGAGGTCTGAACTAATCATCTCCCCATGTGTACTGGTTCACGTGGTACCTGTCCGTCGGGCATGGTCCTGCACATCAAAAACTACACCCTCCATGGGCTCATTAGTCACAGGGATCATAGCAATGTCAATCACATTTCGTCATCAATTTTATCAAACATATGCATAAAATCCCTAATATATCATTCAATAGCTCAAAGATTCTACAAAAACCTACAATACAAGGTTGAGAAAAGGACAAGATACCATATTGGGCTAGTATCCATAAGGAAAGGAAAGTTTCCAAGGGGTTTCTTCCAATCCATGTAACAAGGTGAGGTGGTTTTAAGGGATGTCCAGACATACGGGTAGAGTGAGAGTCAGGGATGCATGATATTACATGTGGGTGCCTTTGTAGAAGGCGAGCTATACCCGTCATGGATGCAAATTTTTCCAAGCCCCTTTTGCCTTCATTCTTTTCTTTACTTGTTTTTTCTTCTTCTTTTTCTTTTTATTCTAGGGCTAACCAGAGGACACTGCCTTGGCATGGTGACCAGAGCTGACAGTGTTACCCACAAGTACTTTCACAGCGGTGATAAGGTTGGCTCGTGATGAGACCCCCTTTCCCTTGGCCATGCAACCAAAGGTCACTGCCCTGGTGTGGTAACCAGATGGTGGCAATGTCATGTTGTTAGGCACCCATGAACATAATAGGTTGGCTCGTGATGAGACCCCCTATCCTCTTGATTAGGTCTTGTTTTTTTTTATTTTTGGGTCCCTCTTATTTCTTGCTGAGAGGATTTTTATTGCCTTCTCGGGGATCCCTAGGTGAAGCATCTCGAGGTTTCATTTTTAGGCTTTTATCTTTTACCAACTACTTTTACCTTCTGGGCCTTTAGCCCCTTCTTCCCACGAGATAAGGTGTAACCCCACACACAGATCAGCCTAATGCCCGGACAAGGGGAATGGGACAGATGAGCGGGAGACAAGATGGAAAAGTGATGGTATGATGGGAGTGGACGATGGCTCTTTAGAAACCCCCCAGTGACAAACCAAAACCTATGGGTACAAGCTTGCTAGGGCACCGAGTCAATCTCCCCAAGAATGGTCAAGTGGGTCAATGTAAGATCCAAGAAGTTGTCAGAAATAAAAGGAATTAGATGCATACATTTGAAATTTATAATGATCAAAGTGACACATACCATGATACCTGGACCAATTACCTCATGGAGCAAGAGCCTTCTCCGATATAAGACCAAGCTGATGGTGATGGATGTTTCTGCTGCTGACAAGACGTATCTGACGAAAGAAGAAAAGGATGGGCCATACTCAGGTCAATCCTGCTCTAGGTACTCCATGTCTTGGACCTGTGGGCCTTGAGACATGATCTCCTACTTATCCCTAGAAATCGGGGATAACAATGCCAATCAAGTTAAAAATATGGAAATCAATCACGCCAATCAAGTCAAACAGATGGAAGCCAACCATGCCAATCAGATTAATGCTTTGCAAAATAGATTGATCACAGTAGAGAGGTCTCGAGGTAATAGAAAACAACATAAGCCAAATGATAAGTGGCCACAGAGATCTCATCAAAATGATCAAAGGCCACCAAATCCTTTTGAAACGACTAATCTTGTGGATCATCGCCCTATGTCTTATTGTAGACCTTGTGGTGAGTTTCATGAGGAATCAACTTGTCTAGTCTTCCTTGAAGAGTGTAATAATGAATATGAAGACCAAGGAAATGAACAAGTAAACATGTGTAATGGAAACTTTATGAGTGGAATTGTTGATAAAGCTACAGAAAAATATGGGCCTAATCCCACACCCCAACAGGTTGTAGAAATGGCTAGGTTTAGAGGCATTACATACCAGAGGAAGGAAAACAAAAGTCAAGATAAAGGTCAAACCAATATTCCCAAGGTACCTCCTCCTAAGTGTCAAGTCCCAACTAAAACAGATTTAAATATAGACTTAGGTGGATGGTTGAGTAATGTAAATATGTTGGTGCCAGTATCAGAACTCATAAATATTCCTTCACAAAAGGAAAAGTTACTTAAATACATAGATGAGCCACCTAAGAATCTTGTTGAAAAACAAGTAGCCATGGCTTACCAAGACGCACCAATGATTTTACAGAATTGGGATAGGAAGAATGAAAAGAATTTTCCTTTCTACCTTTCCTTACTTGTGAACGACAAAGTGTTACACAATTGCATGCTAGATTCAGGAGCCACGTCAAATGTTATTACTAAGAAGGTGATGGAACAATTTAACTTAAGAATATCTAGACCTTACCATAACATTTGTGCCTTGGACAATCAAACAATAGAAGTGCATGGATTGATTAAAGGTTTGCAAGTATTCTTAGCAGCATTTCCGGACATCATGTTTGAAATGGATATCGTGGTGATTGATATGCCAGATGTTTCGCGAATGTTATTAAATAGAAAAGCAGTTGCAGACCTGGGTGGTAGTTTACAAATGGATCTATCTAATGCTACTCTCCCTACCCCAGACGGAAGTACTTTCAAGTTGAATGGGGAAGTGTATAGGAAGTATCATGTTGAAGATCCCAAGAAGCCCAAAAATGAATTAAACTGGACTGATGAGGGTCTTGGTAACTATTCCATCTTGTCTAATTCTATTGTGCCTTTGCAAGAAATAGTTAAAGATAATGAATTGGACAAGGTGTGGTACATGAAATTTGATGGTGCTTTTTCTAGAGCAGGAAAGGGTGCCAGAATTGTGCTTCAGTCTCCAAGTGGTGAAGTGATGAAATTTTATTATAGATTGGAGTTTGATGCAACTAATAATGTGGCTGAGTATGAGGCTTTACTGCTTGGTTTAGAAATATGCAAAGATAGGGGAATAAAATGTCTAAATATCAAAGGGGATTCAAACTTGGTCATACAACAGTTAAAGAATAAGTGTGCTTGCAAGTCTGAAAGATTAAAGGGATATAGGAGTGCAATTTGGAACTTAATGGATGACTTAGATGCTATAAATTTGATTGCAATTCCTAGAGAACAGAATTCGAAATCCGATGAACTTGCAGTCGTAGCTTCAACACTACAACTTCCAGACAATTTAATAGATGAGAAAATTTTAGTTGAAGTAATTTTCAGACCCTCCATCCCAAATAATATGGATCATTGGCAGGTTTTTGATGATGATAAGCATATGGTCAAGTTTTCGCTTCACATACATGAACTTTCAGACTTAAATATAAGTACGAAATAAGAAGGGTTCAATTACACACAAAATGATGATGAAGTAAAGGCACCACCTAAATGAGTGGTTTCTTCAGAAATGGATTTTGATAGAAAGGATGGTCATAAGCAAAAGGATGAATCAAATAAAAAACTATGTGATTACCTGGAAATCAATATTGGAACTAATGAAGAGCCTAGATTGATAAAAGTAGACAAGACTACCCCTATAGAAGAAATGAGTGAAATTGTTAAGTTATTAAAGGAATATAGGGATGTCTTGGCCTTTAGCTATGATGAACTCAAAGTCTATAGAGAGGATGTGATTCAGCATGTGATTCCTCTTAAAAAAGGTACTAATCCCTTTAGACAGAAGTTGAGGCAGTTGAACCCCAGGTTAGCTCCTTTGGTCCAAAAGGAGTTACAGAAAATGTTAGAAGTGGGCATTATTGCGCAGACTAGACATTCTTCATGGTGCTCAAACTTGGTCGTTTCCAGGAAGAAGACTGGACAGATTCGGATATTCATTGACTTCAGGAACTTAAACATTGCTTGCACAAAAGACAACTATCCCCTTCCCAAGATGGAAACTCTACTTCAAAGGGTTACAGGATCAAGAATGATTTCCATGCTTGAAGGATTCTCAGGTTATAATCAGATTAGACTTAAAGCAGAATATAGGCATAAGACAACTTTTACTACTCCATGGGGAACTTTTGAATATCTTAGAATGCCATTTGGTTTATCAAATGTTGGAGCTACTTTTCAAAGGGCTATGGATTATGCCTTAAGGGGGTTGATTGGTAAGTTGATTGAAATATATCAAGATGACTTAACAGTTTTTTCTAAGGATGGTAAAACTCACATTGGCCACCTTAGGGAAGTTTTGGACAGATGTAGAGAGTTTGGAATCTCYCTAAATCCTGCTAAGTYAGTCTTTGGGGTGATTGAAGGTAATTTATTGGGACACATCATAACTAAATATGGAGTTAAATTGGACCCAGAAAGGGTGGAATCCATTGGTAAAGTGCCCTTGCCAACAACAAAARAAACTTCTTCAATCCTTCTTAGGACAAACCAATTTTGTCCATAGGTTCATTCCTAACTATGCTGAAMTCATGAAACCTATATATAAGCTACTTAAGAAGGATGTAAAATTTGAATGGCATGGTGAAAGTAGAYGAGYTTTTGAACAGATTAAGACTACTATATGTGAAGCTCTRGTTCGTATCAGCCTAGATTATGAGAAGGATTTTCAGATATTCTCTTTTTCCTCTGAAGACACAATTGTTGGTGTGTTGCTTCAGAAAAATGACCAAGGCCATGCTCAACCTATTGCATATATGAGTAGGGCCTTGCAAAATTYAGAGTTAAAGTATCCCATGTTTGAGAAACAATCTTATCCCTTAGTCAAATCACTCAAACATTTTAGAGTCTTCATCAGATATTCCAAAGTGATTGGTTATGTTCCTAATTCTGTGGTTAAAGATGTGCTATCTCAAGTGGAAGGATTAGGATCAAGGGGTAGATGGATTGCCAAAATACAAGAGTATGATTTGGAAATTAAACCTACAAAATTGATTAAGGGTCAAGGCTTTGCAAAAATGTTGACAGAAAGTAATGAGAAAGCCTTGGATATGGTTAACCAAATCATTAATGAAGAATGGCATCCTAACTTGTTAAAACTTGAACAAGTAGATTGGTATACAGACATCGTCTTCTATCTTAAGAATCTAACTTGTCCAAGGCATCTAGTAGGACACAAGAAAAGGGATTTGAGGTTGAAATCTTCGAAGTATGTCCTTACTAGAGATGGATTAGGATGGAAAAATCCTGATGGGGTTATCCTTAGATGTGTGGATGACATTGAGTCAAAGAAACTAATGGATGAATTCCATGGAGGGTTTTGTGGAGGACACTTTGCAGCGAAAACTACTACCCACAAAATCCTTAGAGCAGGATATTATTGGCCCACTATATTTTCAGATGTACATCAACTTGTTTGGAAATGTGAGCCATGTTAGCTTTTCATAGGAAAGAAGAAGTTAGCAGCACTACCTTTGCAACCAGTGGTGGTTGAGGCACCTTTTCAGCAGTGGGGTTTGTACTTCATCGAGAAGTTTAGCAATAATTCAAGTAACGGGTTCTCTTGGGTTCTTACAACCACATATTACTTTACAAAATGGGTTGAATCCATTCCTACAAAGATAGCAACTGAAAAGGTGGTGATGGATTTCCTTGAAGACAGAATCATAACTAGATTTGGGGTCCCATCAAAGATAGTGACATAATGCCAAGGCATTTTGTTCAGCCGAGATGTCATCATTTTGTTTCAAGTATGGTATTATCTTATCACATGCATCAAATTATTATCCCTAAGGAAATGGTCAGGCACAATCAAGTAATAAAAACTTAATGACCATTGTTAAGAAAATAGTCGGCGAAAACAAGAAGTCTTGGGATAGTAAAATCAAACATGCATTATGGGTCGACAAAATAACAAAGAAAGCAACTACTGGAAAGAGTCCTTTTGAGCTAGTGTATGGATTGGAGGCTAGGTTGTCAGTGCAACTTAGACTTCCTACTTATGGATCATTTGAGGACACTTCCACAAAGAAGGATGCAGCTCAGAACAGGGTCAATCAGATTATTGAGTTAGATGAAATCAAATGAAAGGCTTATGATCTGAATTGCAGAAATCAGAACAGGGTTAAGAAAGATTTTGACAGGTCAACCTGAGAGAAGCCTTAGGGTGATTGCAACTTTTGATCTTAGGGAAAGTGTTATCTAAGTAGATCTATTAATGTGTATGCTTATAGGTTTATCTATATTGATGTAAAAGATAGGATTGAAGTGTCGTTTTATTTACATACATCAACATATTATCTCTTTCATGCACATCACTTAAGGAATTTTTGCAGGTTTATACTTCAAGGGTTTCATTGGGAACTCCTTCAAGGAGAAGGGTCTCTTGAGGCACTCTACACTCCACTTCTCTAACCCTTTACTCTTCATCTATATTGTTGTTCATACACATTCATTTTTCAGATAGCATTATATATTTAGATAGGTCATTTATATACAATATACTCTCTTGTTCTTATGGAAAGGTCTTTCCCTAAAAAAGCAAGGGTTTTCCATCATTTTTCTTGGTTGTGTGTAGCTTTCTAACAAGCATAGATTGTTGGTTTTGTAGGTTTCAGATCTGATTGAGAGTACTATTGGATGCCCAAAGGACATTCACACAACACTAGAAGGCCCTCCAAGGGGTTTGGTAGCTTTCTCTCAACCCTACCTTTCATTTTTCATCATTTTGGTACGTTTTGGCTTCTTTTGCTTGCTTGTAGTGGCTTACACTCCTAGAAGAAGAAGTGGTACGCCATTCCTCTTTGTCTGAGCTTGTTGGGTAGCATAGATCTAGCTAGGGTTTCATTTTTAGCATTTTCTTTTTCCCTTTTTAGCTAAGATGTGAGGTTCAGAAGGTGAGGGGCACCTTCTCAACCTAGGACGTGGGGTAGAGTAGTCTCTTAGTTGCTTGATTGTTTGATAGTTTACTTTCTTAGTTTCTCTCTCTCTTTATCTTTTGTTTGTTTGCCCAAATCTCTAAATCTTAAAAGAACTTAACCTAACTAAGCAAAACCTAATTAATTGCCTACCTAGTTGGGAGAGGAATACCCCAATAGATAAGGTTAAGTGGTTGATGATGTGATTACTAATCTATGGATTAATGATATCATTGTTTTAGATTTATATCAAACACATAATCATTGTCTTAAGCCTATTGGGAGGCATAATAAGTAACCTAACTAAATCCTTCACTTGCTTAGTTATCTTCAAGTCTTTTCTTCATGCACATGCTTAGATCTTAAATGCTTAAATCTCTAAGTGCTTAGATAAGTGAATGGTTTATATCTCTATTGATTATATCTATTGGAAGCCACTTGCTTAGACTTGAATGTTTCTAAATGGTTAAGTAGGCAAACACACACATTAAATTTTATTTCCATCTCTTGAAGGCAAGTTGTCCTTGCCATTGTGGTTTCTTTTAATAGCAAGCTCATATGTGGATGTGATAATCTAAATCTTTTTCAGCCATCTTTATTTTCTTTACGTGTGTTTATACTCTTAATTTCATAAGCTTGAAGCAACATTTTTTAAGCTCATAACAATGTCGGCCATATCACTAAATCACACTTTAAAAGTGTCTTAAAATATTCAAAACACTCTAATAATTACCTAAAAGTAGACCTAATCCATATATATATACTTAATAGACTATTTAGGGTACCCTAGACCACCATCTTCACCATCTAAAATGGGGCTTGAGGAAAACAACGGAGGGTGTAGGCAGGGGTCTGTCTCACGGTGCACAGGATGTGTCCTCTCTAGGAAGTACTCTTGTTTTGGGATAACCTGTGAAGCTAGGGTGGAAACACTTATTGAGCATCTGATAGTTATTTGGCAATAGGAGGAGGAGGCTTTGGTGAAAGCTTAATAAAATTTGATAAATCTTAAGAAATCCTAATAATTAAACCTTGGACCAAACCTAATAAACACTTGGTGGGTTGAGTAATCAAAAGTGTGGGTAATATTCATCAATCTTAATAACATTTGTGCTTAAATATTCTAAACCTTCTTGAATGTGCTGATGATATTGATATATTGGTGATGATCTCATAATTGTGATGAAAATGTGATGTGATGCTTTAGTATTTTGATATCCTGCACACATATAAGTAAAACGTGTTTAGCTTGCTCTTGTATCAATTGTATCTTAGATATTATTTATTTGTAAATTGTGCATCAAGTACTTTGTGGATATCTCATCTGTGAATATATATTTTGTAATTCTTTTGTAAGTACTTGTATCTAATATTCATTGGTTTAATTGATTCTTTTGTAATCTTGTAAGTAACTTGTAATATACTTGTAACGAAACACCCCTTAACATAGCTGACCCCTTTCCCAATCTTTAGGCACTAGTCTTAGTTGACCTAGGGAAAGGGATTTCCTTACATGCTAACCCGTGCATCTTGCATTGCTGCCTCAACATATTAGGATTAGAATCCCCCAAACCTTGTAAACAATTAAAACAAACTCCTAGAACTTAACTTTAACACATCTAGTAACTAAGGTCTACCCCCTTTGGATTCCCTAGGAGTAAGCCTAGACGGAAGAGGTTCTGGTCAAAGTGACAGGGTGGGCTGTGAACCTAGGCATTGTGCCTCCAAGGACACACTAAGTGAGCTAGACTTAGATCACGTTTGAAAGTGTGTATAAGGACGACAACATACCCCAAGGCTTATTTCTCACTGGAATGAGGACTTGTAGCAGTGGACACTCGGATACCATGCAGAGACGAGATGCAACTTCCTCCACCTTCGACGCAGTTCCCTAGACCCTTGACATTGGCCTCCATTTGATGATGTTGTCACCTTATAGGGTTTTATGATGATGGGGTTTGATGTCACTTGGAGCACCATTGATGATGGAGCATGACTGTGGATGATGAGATGCATCCTTTGCCATGATTTCACCTTGAGATGATGCCACGTGGCCTTGGGAGGCCCTCCCTCACCCTTGGGAGGCTTGACATCACCACACGTGTGGCCTCATGATGGCATTTTGGCATGTTTTATCATTTGTAGAGGTTGTTTGAGGGGTCGACCCCACTTAACTTATGGATAAATGAAATTTTACTTTACTTTGTGGACAAAAGCACTAGGGTTTAAATCATATAAAGAGGCTAGTGTTAGGATCATTCATTCATCACACGTTCCTCACTCTTGTGGGGTAACACTCTCTAAAAGATTCATTATTTTCTCTCTCTTTGGCTCTTTTCTCTCATGCACTAGTCTTGGAGGAGGTTCTCTATGGATGGTTTTCTCTTTTGCATGACAATTTTCTGCAATTGGGGGTTTGATGGTCTTTCTACTTGGAAGAAGTAAGTAATTTTCTGCAATTTGTTGTTCTTGTTATTGCTAAAGGTGTTAATTTGCTATCTTGTTGCAAGTTTCTCGTCTTGTTGAAACCCTAAGAAGGATACATAAGTGTTTCTCTCCTTCATAATGTCTTTATTGTCCAAATTGGTGAAGCATTCTTTGCTAGGGTTAAAATCCTAAGGCCCAAAAGTTCCTACACTTTAGGGTTTTAACGCTAATCCTTTGACCCTTGACCTAAGTGAAGTAAGAAGAAGGGAAAAACATCATCTAGGGCCCAAGAGAGTTTGCACCCTAGTTAATTATTTCCTCAAAGTCTAAAACCTAAGGCCCAAGAGTGTTTGCACCTTAGGGTTTATACCTTACCTCTCTTGTTTCATCTAGTTCAATATTCAAGCTAATTTATTTGTGACTCCATGAGCCCTAGAGGACAACAACACTAGTCTGCAGGTGTTGTTGTGGTTGAAGTAACTATTAAAATCAACATTCTCTCTCTCTCTCAAACACTTTACTAACTTTCCTAACCCTAATCCTAGCAAACTACTACTACTTATTGTTGTTACAAAAGTTTTCTACAGCCACTAGAAAGTACTTTAATTTGTTGCATACACTCATTTACAAGTGGCTTAAACTACTTAGAAAATACTTCTAACATTTGGATAATGTTATACTTGTTGAATGCTTGCTTTTCATGGTAAATTGCTACATTTCTGATTACTTTTATTTGTTGTTGTTGCATTATATTAATTGTTGTTATATAATTGGTTTACTGTTGTAATTTGCAACAACCATAGCAGTTACTAATTGTCTAGTGTCTAAGAGGTCATTATTGCACTCTCTAACTCGGTAATTGTCTATATTATGTTGCAAATTGTTTATTGTCTCGTACAGGTACATCAATTACCCCGTTATCTTCCATCTCTTTTCTAGACCTAGAACTAACTAATAGGTGACCAAGATAGGGGGTTGTAGGCTTGGCTAATCTTGTTATTTTATCCCTTGAGGTCACCAGGGAAGCCTCCCTTGTGGTGGACCTCTTCCATCACTAAAACAAGGGTAGTCTCTACTTAGGTGACAATGGTAGATTCTTCCATAGTTACACAAGATTTGGGATCTTTTGGAGGGCTTTGCACAAGTTCAAATCATATGACAACATTTTGGCGTCATTGTCGAGGAGGAATGAATCATTCTCCCTATGACATATTTTTCGTAAACTCATCCCAAAGCCCTTATCTCAAAGTTTACCTGGCAACTCCACTGAGGGTAGAATACCTCACTTACCTTTGATGATCTTCCTCGAGAAATCATCTAGCAACTCCAAAAATGACAACCCGTATAGGAAGTCATTATAGAAATCAACCTATTCCCCCCATGCCTCCTCCAAGATGGGCATCCAACAATATTTTCAAACCTCTAGACATGAGTAGAATCTGTGGTTTTCCCCATAACATGCCTAATGGTGTTGATTCCTAGTTTTTTAAATTCTCTGGCAATAATGATACCAAAGTCGATTACCATTTGAGAAAATTCTATGATGATTTGGGACTACATGAGGTAAACCTCCAACACAAAGATGTAGTTATGAAACTCTTCTTTTCCTCATTAATAGGGGATTCTAAAGTATGGTACGATAGCCTACCAAGCAAGAGTACAAAAACATGTGAAGACTTTGAGAATGCTTTCTCTAAGAAATGGGGTGATGAAAAGGATAAGGCCTTGTTTTTCTCTCAATTTGACAAAATCCGAAAACATGAGCAATAGCCTATAAAATAATTCAATGTAAGATTCGATGACCTGCTAGAGGAGTTTCCTCACAACATTAGACCTTTAGAAGGAAGTACCCTAGTCCGATATATGAATTCTTTCCAAGGGCAATTTCAATTCTTGCTAAAAAACAAGTATCCTACAACCCTCCTTGAAGCACAAGAATTTGCTTCTCAAATAGAAGCCAACCTAGTCTCTTGCAAGTTGGATACCCCAGTTGCTCTCAAGCAAAAGGTTACAAATCTTATATGGTCTCAGGAATCCCTCGTGACCAAAATAGATTCCCTAGATGAGGAATATGTCATCTACTAACAAGATATGGGTAATATTAACTAGGCAAGTGCTTCTCACAAAGGGTCATGCCCTATTACTAAGGAAATATGGGACACATAGACTATTACGGTTTCTAGGGAGGCCAAAATACAACTCCAAGCACTCATAAGTGAATGGTTAGGAGAGGGAGATAAACCCCTCAAAGAGGATACCAACTTTGCCACACCAACAATCCCTAAAGGGGATAATGGTGAGTTAAAGGGCATCAACCATGATGATCTTTCATCCTCACAAAGTCCTAAAGATGAAAGAACCCCAAAAGTTCAAACCGAGATCTCTATAACTTCACAAAACCCTAGCGTTGAAGAATCTCAAGTCCCCCAAGATGAAGAGGATCTTCCTATAATTCTCAACGCTGAGAATCTTGGTAGAAAAAATGGAAAACATGCACCCTTATTCATCTCACTCATGGTAAACGAACTCATACTCCATAATTGTATGCTTGACTCTGGTGCTTCCACAAATATCATGCCCTTGAGGGTCATGAAACAACTTGACCTAGAAATCTCACGACCTTACCGAAATGTGTGTGGAGTTGATTCTTGACCTGTAACTATTTGTGGCCTCATTAAAGACCTTAAGGTTATCCTAGCAACCTTTCCCGACATTTCTCTTATCATGAATGTTGTAGTAATTGATATACCTAATGTTTGGGGGATGTTGTTATCTAGGGAACAATGTTTTAAAAACTGGTGAATTGGAACCAGAACCAGTCGGCTTTACCGGTTTGATGGTCGACTGGTTCAAACCGGTCGACTGGTTCAAACTGGTCGACCGGTTTATAACGAAACTGATCGGTTTGGTACCGAACCGGCCAGTTT
>ML800114.1:122528-132535 GCA_009831015.1 Picea engelmannii
CCCCTATCTAGATACTCGGGTAGGCATAACACTCTAAAATGTTGTAATGTTATAATGTCCCAAAATGGGGACATTACATATTTTT
Source organism: Picea engelmannii (assembly GCA_009831015.1). Taxonomy (NCBI): domain Eukaryota; kingdom Viridiplantae; phylum Streptophyta; class Pinopsida; order Pinales; family Pinaceae; genus Picea; species Picea engelmannii. The sequence goes on from ML800114.1 coordinate 122,614, forward strand.
CACAGGTTTTCATCAGATTGGAGAGGGTTACTATATTTAGCAGTACTCCTACATTTTAGGGGACATAGTTCTGAGGTGTGCTCATCATAGATGATGATATATTTGGGATCCTTGCGAGATTCTGAGTCTGATGAGATACTTTTGGAATGCATGCGAGGACTTTCTATTTTTGCAGTAGATTGCATGTCGATTTCGACCACATACTCGGACTCCCCACTGAAAATCGAATCCAATGAGCCTAATTTCATTGACATGCAAGCATTTTCTATTTTTAGCAATATGCCATGCAGAGGTGACACTTGGCATATTCTAGGTGTGACACGTGGTAGTCCTTGGGGGTGACACGTGCCAGTGTTAGATTGTGATGCATGGTGTCCTCTGGGAATGGCAAGTGGCAGGTCTAAGGCACATGTATGAGATTGGGTTGATGTGGCAGGCATTTGAATTGACTGAGGGTATGTTTGAGTCATCATGGAACATGTATTGACTTAACTTGTGTGAACAAGGTGCATGAATCAGTTGAGGGTGAGTTGACACATATAGCAGTTTATGAGGTTGCATGGTTGAGTTAACTGAAGCACCACTCTCTCTCTCTCTTTCACTTCATCACAAGTCAAACTCAAAGTATCTCTAGGTGAATAAGGTGCCACTCTCTCTCCCTCACTTCATTTCACTTCACTCCACTCTCCCTCTAGTCATTAGTGCGCATGTCTTCCTTCTCTCCACTTCATCCCTACTTCACTCCACTCTTCCTCTAGTAATCAATGCACATGTCCTCCCTTTACTCCACTTCACCTAAGGTGCGTCTCTCTCTCTAGTTCATGCATAATTCAACTAAGAGAAACATCTAATTGAACTAGTGCACCATTCACTTTGCTCCCAAATTCTCCTTCACTTAGACTGTATGCATGGATTCTTCATCTGTTGAAAACTCAACCACTTTTCACTTGAACTCAGAGCGCTTGGAAACTTCTTTCTGCTCTTCTCTTAATCCATGAGGGTTACACTCACAATGACTTAGGCACATTGTTACTCCTCTCCAGATGGAACTAGCGCATGAGGACACCACTCCACCTCATTGAGGCGCATGGCCACATCATCCTCCTTCACTCATTAATGTTCATGGCTAGAGGAGGAGTCTTTGCATGAGAGATGCACCCTCATTGTTCAATATAAGCAGGGTCTCTTTATTTTTTCAAGGTTGGATCTTCTTCAGCAACAACATCCTCTCTCACATTCTTTCTTCTTCTATCTTCTAGCTTCTACTTTATTTGTGCAGGAAACATGACTATACCATTTTTGTATCTGTCTCTATGGCACAATCAACCTCTTGGTGAATGCAAAAATAAATCTTTGTTGTGCTTATTTCAAGCTATTATGGTTTGTTCGTATTTTGATGGATGTTTGTGCAATTAATAGAAGTTCCTTATCATTTTATCTAGGTAAAAAATACCATTTAATAGTGCCTTCTATCTCATTTCCATTTCTCTTTAATGCTAACTTTGTAGGGATTCCACCATTATTCGTAAAATCAAACATTGTAACTCTTTAGCTTGTTTAATCGCAGACCAAAATTACTTTCTTGTTGTTGTTTTTATTGCGTTTATTGCAGATTTACAGGTTGAAAACAATGCATGAAAAGGCTAGGGACAGCCCCTTGAGGTTGGCAAGCACTAGCCCAAACGGAGAGGAGTTCTTCTAGTGACGTTTGGGGCAATTTCTCCTAAAGTTTCACAGATTTTCGTTTGTTGATTTATAAACTTATTCATATTCATTGAGTGTGGAAAATTGTGCTAACAGTCAACCAATGAGACTAAAACATCACAAGGAACAAAATTTGATGAGTAACCACATTGCACAATTGCCTCTACCATGTCTCCCTTTGTGCATTCACAACTTACCACACTAACAATTTCTGCAAAGGTAACTGGAGCACCTGAAAAAGAAAATAGGAAATGTTAGTGTTATCCCCGATTTCTAGGGATAACTAGGAGATCATGTCTCGAGGCCCACAGGTCCTAGACATGAAGTACCGAGAGCAGGATTGACCTGAGCATGGCCTTGGAGGGCCCATCCTTTTCTTCTTTCATCAGATTCGTCTTGTCCGCAGCAGCAGCATCCATCACCATCGGCTTGGTCTTGTATCAGAGAAGGCTCTTGCTCCGTGAGGTAATTAGTCCAGGTATCATGGTATGTGTCACTTTTGATCATTATAACCTTTGGATATATGCATATGATTTATTTTATCTCTGACGACTGCTTGGATCTTACATTAACCCAATTGACCATGATTGGGGAGATTGACAGGGTGTCTTAGCAAGCCTGTACCCATGGGTTTTGGTTTTTTCCACCCGGGGGATTTCTGAAGAGCCATCGTCCGCTCCCATCATACTACCACCTTTTCATCTTATCTCCCGCTCATTTATCCCATTCCCCTCGTCCGGGCATTGGATTGACCTGTTTGTAGGGTTGCACCTTATCTTGTGGGAAGAAGGGGCTAAAGGCCCAGAAGGTAAAAGCAGCTGGAAAAAGACAAAAGCCTAGAAATAAATCCTCGAGATGCCTCACCCAGGGATCCCTGAGAAGGAAATAAAAATCCTCTTAGTAAGAAACAAGAGGGACCCAAAAAATAATAAACAAGACCTATCCAAGAGGATAGGGGGTCTCATCACGAGCCAACCTATTAGGTTCATGGGTACCTAACAGTATGACATTGCCACTATCTGGTTACCACGTCAGGGCAGTGACCTTTGGTTGCATGGCCAAGCGAAAGGGGTTCTCATCACGAGCCAGCCTTCTCATCTCTGTGAAAGTACTTGTGGGTAACACTATCAACTCTGGTTGCCATGCCAAGGCAGTGTCCTCCGATTAGACCTTGAATAAAAAGAAAAAGAAGAAGAAAATGCAAATAAAGGCAAGAACGGGCTTGGAAAAAATTTCATTCATGATGGGTACATCTCGCCTTCTACAAAGGCACCCACAGACGACATTATTCATCCCTGGCTCTCACTCTACCCACTTGTCTGGACATCCCCTAGCCACATCACCTCGTTTACATGGCTTGGATGAAACCCTCCTTGAAACTTCCCTTCTCTTGTGGATACTAGCCCAATAGGATGTCTTGTCCTTTTCTTCGATCCTGTATTGTAGGTTTTTGTAATATCTTTGAGTTGTTGAATGATATATCAGGGTTTTTATGCACATGTTTGATAATATTAATGACAAAATGTGATTGACATTGCTATGATCCCTGTGACCAATGAGCCCATGGAGGGCGTAGTTTTTGATGTGCAGGACCATGCCCGACGTATAGGTACCATTTGGACCGGTACACATGGGGAGATGATTAGTTCGGACCTCCATGGGGCTGAAGAGCCCATCAGATGGTTGTTGAGACCCTGTCAGAGGGGCAGAGATAGGACAGTGTTTGACCGAGGTTTTTCACCTTAGAAGAAGAGGGCGTTTCACCAGAGGCACTTTGGCAGAGCCCGACCTAGGGGGAATGACCCCTTTTCAGTGGAACGTTGGCCTTGGAAGGCTTAGAGCATCCCCATCCTTACCATGACATCATCCGGCTTCATGATCATTCTTGGAGGCAGACTGGGCAGCAGTGGCACGTGTGTCATGTTAGAGAGGCCCCTGGGGGGTCAACGTTTTGCTCCTGGATGCCTCATCTACCCTAAAAGGGGCTAGCGCCTCCCTTGAAGGGGATTTTACCTTTATTACAACTCAGTTAGGGTTTTAATTTGAAAATTTAATGTAAAAACAATATTCTTGTCTTGTCGGCCATTTTTATGACCTAAAGTTAATTAAGGTCATTGATACACTATATATTGAGGAGTTTTAGCCTCATTTTGACATAACTCATCACTCACTCTCCTAGTGAGGTCTGATTTTTGCGCCCTATTAAGGTTATTGGTTGATTTGAGGAAGGTGTGCTTGTTTGAGGAGGAGATTTTTTGCAAATTTATGGTGTTTTTCTTGAAGGAAGGCTTACAACTAGGGTTTGCATGCTATTTTCTTGATGATTTGTAAGTATTTTTCTACAAAAATTCTTGATTGAATGGTTGTAGTTTAATTTCTTACATCTATTTATAAATATTGTTGAATCAAAACCCTAGGGGACAAACACACAAGTAGGTCGTTGTCTCATGTCCCCTGATAGAAAATCCTTTTAGCCATTGAAGAAGAAGAAGAGAGCCTAGCCATTGCTACACTCTTTCTATCTTCTTCCCCTAAGCTAGTCGTACCCTTAAACTTCAAGAGGAAGAGGACGTCCCAGGCCTAGGTTATCTACACTTAAGGTCGTTTTTCTTTTAGGGTTTGATGAAAGAGCCTTGCCTTTGCAACACTCTCCCTCTTTAAACTCTCTTGTCTTGATTTTACTTGTCTTTGAGCTAGTTGTTTTCCGGGAAGGAGAAGAGAGCACGAGGCCTTGCTTAAGCAACACCGGAGTGAGCCTCTCTCCACTAGGATTTTGTCTTTAAGGCCCTGTTGTTGCAGCACCTTGAAACCTTTCCCTCTTGTCCTTTGAATCTCATCCTCTTCAACGTGTGCGTCCTTCACCTTTTTGACTCCATAACCCTTAAGCATTGATCTTTAGCCTCCAACGTTGAAGTGAAAGTCATTGAAATAACTCTCAAAACCTCTTATAAATTGAAACCCTAACTAACTACTAACCCTAAAAAAGCTGACGTCACCCTTGGTTATTTCATCTTGACGCAACAAATTTCATTTATTAAGCAATTGAATGGTGTTTAAAGCATTTATTGAATGAGGGATTGATTGGATACATTGATTGCTATATCATATTGATGTTTATTGGTGAAGTAACATTATTTCATTGCTATATTGACAAACATTGACTTTGTCAATATTTATTGTTGCAATTGCTTATACATTGATATCAGATAGTCTATTGAAGTACTAACCCATTGAATCATAGCTTGCATATATATATTGGTTTGTTGTTTCTTTTTTCCGGGCAGGTGTTCTTCTTTGGGCATACACTTCATTATTGGTTGTTTAGCCGGACTATATGTTTTGGTGGTGACCTGTGAAGGGGGAACTTTACTTTGACTTTTAAACTTTTGCCTCTTCAAAACTTCAGGTTACCGGGGACGTCTCCCCTGGGCCTAACCTCCCTAAAGAGAAAGAACCTCCCCATTGTGGTGACATTAAGTGGGATAGGTTCCTGTTACGCCAGTTTGGCCTTCTACTTCATAGCCATTTGACCTAGCTACAAACTGTGCGATAACATTTTGGCGTCGTTGCCGGGGAACACTGAGTCAATTCTCCTCAAACGACACTTTTCGGTAAGCCTTGCCTCTAGATGCCTTATCTTACAAGCTTACCTGGCGACTCCACTAGGGTGTTTTCCCTGATCTTTTTATAGTTTCAAGAAAATTATCTGTCGACTCCATTGATGATGAAGCCAACAATGAATTCACAATGGAACCTCGGGAATTACAAGCCTTTAGACATGAGAAAAATCCCGGGATACCCACGACAAATGTCCCTGATAAAAGAAAGATGGCTCCCTAGATTCACTAGTAGTGATAGGGAAAGAGCTGACTTTCATGTGAACGAATTTTATTCTTATTTTGGATTCCATCCTGTCGATGATGATGCTGAAGATGTAGTGATGAGAATTTTTCCCACCACTCTTCACAGGAATGCTAAAAAATGGTATGATGATCTTCCCGATGCTAGCATCACCTCCATGAACCAGCTAGAAGAAGACTTTCTCAAAGAATGGGGCATAAGCTTGGGAGACATCTTAGTACTAATAAAAAGATTCGAGCGTATAAAACAAACTGAGAATGAAACGCTATTTGACTTCCAGAGTAGGTTTGAGGGCACTCTATATCAGATTCCTGAAAGCCATCGTCCTGAAGAAAAGTATGTTGTCCATCTCTATACCCAGGCGATATTGGCGCACCTAGGTTTTCCCCTTAGTAAAAGGGGCCCAAGGACGCTCAATGAAGCTTATAACATGGCTACAAGAATTGAACGAAACATCTCCTTATCCAGGATAAAAGACCTCTTCACCTCAGGTACTCTTAGTATGGAAAGTTTGTTTTCCCATGAAAACCTCATTGATGATTTCCAAGAAGAAGGGGAACAAACCATCGTTCATCATGGGATGGTTGAAGACATAGCTGAGAAGATGGAACCTAAGAAAAATGATGAAGTATCAACCTGTGCCCCTCCCTCTGACGAAGCAATCCAAGAGCCTGTTTCTCCTACACAAAAAAAGGAAGATGAGGTTAGTAGCTTTTCATTTCAGGATTCCAATGACACTTCGTCGCATGATTCAAAAAATGAAGGAGAAATGGAATTCCCGAGAGAATTAGACCTTCTATGCTACACAATTGAAGATGAAGGGATAGTTCCTGAGGATGAGACCATAATGCATGCTGAAAACACCAAAGTCCTCGAAGCTCCTGCGCAAGAAGAAACAGTGAGTTTCCCTCCTCCCCTAGTCTTTGATGATGTTTTACCTTATGATGAAGGAAATGAGGAGGCGAATGAGTTTTCAAGACCTACATGTTATGATACAAATAATGACATAGTTGACAACATTGATGAATTCATACATGTTGGGAGACGTAGGTGGGATATATTTGGTTATGATATGGGTCTCGTCTACGACATTGAAATTCATTTCCAAGTGTTGCCTTTGCAATTATCCCAGCAGATTATTCTTCACCAGTGGCAACAAGGAGATGAGGTTTTTACCCATACTCTCCAAAAACCCAAGGATGACCTAGTACCTTGTTTTCCTGATGAATTTCGGTCATACCTTGAGGAATTCGATGATTGTTCCTCTGAGCATTTAGATTTATTTTATGAAGACGATTATCAACCACCACTCTGCTTGGATTTTGATACAAGTAAGAACATTGTTTGCCTAAAGAAGGTTTCTCATGACTTTTCACTCCAACCACCTGTTATTACTTTACCGTGCTTGTCCATTAAAGGTATAGTTGGGAAGTATATTTTTATTGTTGAGCTTCCTCTTAGGAAAACCCTAGACTCCAAGGGTCAGATGGATATGGAAAGTTTGAGCCAGTTATCCCAGTTTTTCAACTTTCCCTTGGTAGTTTGTCAGTCGTCTGCTAGATCTTTGTCGATCCCTTCCTTGACTTCAGAGCGTGAGGATGTCCTAGGTAGCCAGTTGGTAGGCCCTTTGAGTCAATTTTCTGGACCTTGCACTTTTAATGACCCTTTCTTGAAGTGGATTGAGTACTTTCCTCGGAGATGGACTTGGCAGGATTTTATCCCTCCCACCCGCCTCCATGAGTTAGACTTTGAGATTTCCGGTGATATGATATATATTATAACTCATGAAATTTTTGTGCTTGATTTATCACTATTTTGGTTTATGATGAAGCACAAGGGCAGGTATCGTGGGACATTGCTGGATTGGCTACACTGGTCGTTTGACTACATCGAATATCCATCCAATAGGTAGGTAAAGGTAGGTACTTTGCTTTACATTTTCATTACTGATTGTTTTATTTCAGTTTATATGTATATGTCTATATATGTTGGGGTGGCATTATCGCCACACTTTTTTTATTGATGCCTTTATCAAGTTTGAGAAGGACTACAGGTTATGCCAGATATGTTGAGGTTCTCATGTGCTCTCCGATGAGAACATGTCCCTGAGTTGGAGCCAGATGTTATCATCGATTTCTAGGGATAACTAGGAGATCATGTCTCAAGGCCCACAAGTCCTAGACATGAAGTACCGATAGCAGGATTGACCTGAGCATGGCCTTGGAGGGCCCATCCTTTTCTTCTTTCGTCAAATTTATCTTGTCAGCAGCAGCAACATCCATCACCATCATCTTGGTCTTGTATCAGAGAAGGCTCTTGCTCCATGAGGTAATTAGTTCAGGTATCATGGTATGTGTCACTTTTGATCATTATAACCTTTGGATATATGCATATGATTCATTTTATCTCTGACGACTGCTTGGATCTTACATTAACCCACTTGACCATGATTGGGGAGATTGATAGGGTGTCTTAGCAAGCCTATACCCATGGGTTTTGGTTTGCCACCGGGGGGATTTCTAAAGAGCCATCGTCCGCTCCCATCATACTACCACCTTTTCATCTTATCTCCCACTCATTTATCCCATTCCCCTTGTCCGAGCATTGGATTTACTTGTTTGTAGGGTTGCACCTTATCTTGTGGGAAGAAGGGGTTAAAGGCCCAAAAGATAAAAGCAGCTGGTAAAAGATAAAAGCCTAGAAATAAAACCTCGAGACGCCTTGCCCAGGGAACCCCGAGAAGGAAATAAAAAGCCTCTCAGCAAGAAACAAGAGGGACCCGGAAAATAATAAACAAGACCTAGCCAAGAGGATAGGGGGTCTCATCACGAGCCARCCTATTAGGTTCATGGGTACCTAACAGTATGACATTGCCACTATCTGGTTACCACGCCAGGGCAGTGCCCTTTGGTTGCATGGCCAAGGGAAAGGGGGTCTCATCACAAGCCAGCTTTCTCATCTTTGTGAAAGTACTTGTGGGTAACATTGTTAGCTCTGGTCACCATGCCAAGGCAGTGTCCTCTGATTAGACCTTGAATAAAAAGAAAAATAAGAAGAAAAAGCAAATAAAGAAAGAATAAAGGCAAGAACGGGCTTGGAAAAAATTTCATCCATGACGGGTACAACTCGCCTTCTACAAAGGCACCCACAGATGACATTATGCATCCCTGGCTCTCACTCTACCCACTTGTATGGACATCCCCTAGCCACATCACCTCGTTTACATGGCTTGGATTAAACCCTCCTAGAAACTTCCCTTCTCTTGTGGATACTATCCCAATAGGATGTCTTGTCCTTTTCTTTGATCCTGTATTGTAGGTTTTTGTAATATCTTTGAGCTATTGAACGATATATCAGGGTTTTTATGCATATGTTTGATAATATTAATGATGAAATGTGATTGACATTGCTATGATCCCTATGACCAATGAGCCCATGGAGGGCGTAGTTTTTGATGTGGAGGACCATGCCCGACGTACAGGTACCATTTGGACCGGTACACATGGGGAGATGATTAGTTCGGACCTCCATGGGGCTGAAGAGCCCATCAGATGGTTTCTGAGACCCCATCAGAGGGGAAAAGACAGGACAGTGTTTCACCGAGGTTTTTCACCTTAGAAGAAGAGGACATTTCACCAGAGGCACTTTGGAAAAGCCCGACCTAGGGGGAATGACCCCTTTTCAATGGAACGTTGACCTTGGAAGGCTTAGAGTGTCCCCATCCTTACCATGAAATCATCCAACTTCATGGTCATTCTTGGAGGCAGACTGGCCAGCAGTGTCACGTGTGGCATGTTGGAGAGGCCCCTGGGGCGTCAACGTTTTGCTCCTGGATGCCTCATCTGCCCTAAAAGGGGCTAGTGCCTCCCTTGAAGGGGCTTTTACCTTTATTACAGCTCAATTAGGGTTTTAGTTTGACAATTTAATGTAAAAACCGTATTCTGGTCTTGTCGGCCATTTTTATGACCTAAAGTTAATTAAGGTCATTGATACACTATATATTGAGGAGTTTTAGCCTCATTTTGACATAACTCATCACTCACTCTCCTAGTGAGGTCTGAATTTTGTGCCCTATTAGGGTTATTGGCCGATTTGAGGAAGGCGCACTTGTTTGAGGAGGATATTTTTTGCAAATTTATGGTGTTTTTCTTGAAGGAAGGTTTACAACTAGGGTTTGCATGCTATTTTCTTGATGATTTGTAAGTATTTTTCTGAAAAAATTCTTGATTGAATGGTTGTAGTTTAATTTCTTGCATCTATTTATAAATATTGTTGAATCAAAACCCTAGGGGACAAACACACAAGTAGGTCATTGTCTCATGTCCCCTGATAGAAAAACCTTTTAGCCATTGAAGAA
>ML800115.1:34196-44317 GCA_009831015.1 Picea engelmannii
AATGATGGAATATGATGATCAATGCAAGTTGGACCCCACAATGCCTCTCAAATACCCCTGTACTCGCTATAACATCCATCTGGCTACTCTGGTCATCATAAATCTCTGCACTGTGATGATGTCCCAAAGTGGGGACATTACATGGCAACTCCATGAAGCAGTGAAACCCTATTCCTTGAAGATTTTTTTGAAGCAAATTGGTGTTTGTAGAGGTGAGGACACCCAGCATATTTGAAGGCATTTGAAGACTCCCCTAGCGACTCCATAGACATGAAATGAGATATGATTGTTATATGATTTTCAAAATTCATATCAGTTTTCCATATTGAAGATTTGAAGTAAGAAAATATGGCATCATCCCTAGATGAATGGTTGTATCCTCCATTCAACTTATCAAGTATTTCAAGATATCCAAATGAATTCACTTTTGTAGATTTGGAAAAGCACAGCATGAGTTTTCATGGACATACTGATTCAACTTATGTCGGATTTTGATGTTGTCCATGAGGATGCCATGATGAAAAATTTTGGAGCTATTTTTGAAAATAGGGCAATGGATTGGTTTGAAAACCTTGGTAGAAAAGAAATATATCATTTGCAGGTTTGATTGAAGTATTTTGCAAGTATTGGGACCCCAGTTATGTAGAAGAAGAACAAATTGAAGATCCACATAGCTTTCACACCATGTGTGATGAGGAGTGATTGGAGGACCAAACTTATTTTTCATCCCATGAGCTACTTGTGCATGAAATTTCAGATCTAGAAGAAGAGAAGTGTGACAAAGTTATTGAAGATCTTGTTGTCGCACCATAAGATTCCATTGAAGACTATACATGACATCTTATTCTAGAACAAATATGATGTGATGATGAAGTACACTTGCATGAAGACAAGGATATGGTAAGTCATATTCACTCTCAAATTTTCGAATTTAATAATGAATATTTTGATGATTTGGAGAGAGCAAATTTTGAAGAGAAACCCTTGGAAGAGGAAAACCTTTTATGTGTTCTAATTCCCTTATATGAGGAATAACATGGAAGTCAAGAGTATGACGACATAACACTCTTTTCCAAATTGGAAATAGATGGGATAAAGATTGTTTGTATTATCGGGAAGATCGTATCTACAATACGATACTGAGAGCTCTAGGGCTAAATTTTCAGATTTTGTGTCTTTTGGACAGCCAAGGCTCATGGAGGTATGTCATGTATTTTCTTCTATTAATCAGCATTCATTCATTTTCAATAAAGGGGGAAATTCATTGGATAATCATCATCAATGAGGGTTCATAAAGATAAATTCTAGCCATTGACGTCTTCAGCTCCTAACCAAATTATGTATGAAAAATCAACAAGATAGATTTTCAGGGTTGCAATATGTGTGAGAGAGAAGCATGCACAAATGTTGGGGTAATGCAGAACTTTCCAGCCTTCTAAACAAGGGCAGCAAGCCCTAGATAATGAGACCATTTATTTTTTCAGATATGATATTTGTCTCATACTTCATGTATATTTTTGATAGAGGACGGCAAAGTTGTTGCATATTTTGGTTGGAGCGACCTTTGAAACCCTCCCTACTTGAGGGTGTGATAAGTGTTCTTCAAGGCAGCCAAGAAGGACACACGTTGAAGCATGTAGGTGATCCATGGTTTGATGAAGGGCTGCAATTTCCTCATGACAGAGATTATACCAGCCCAATCCAACATTGGATAGACCAAGATTGCAATGGTACACTCCAATCTTGGTGTGATTTTGGTTTTTTTCCCATTTTCATGAACTCATTTCATTTTCAGCCTTCCCATGATGGAGCTTAATACATATGTTCAGTGGATTTTTGATGTATCCTTGTCTTGGTTCATAACCAATACAAGGAAAGACCTGATGGTGTAAATGGGATAATTTAGTGGTTGCATTGGCTTTATGATTTTACCTAACATGTGCATATTCCTATGTTAGAGTAGGTTAGGAAGAATAAGCTCAATTCATGAGCATTAGATTTTATTTTCTATGTTACCTTTGGCATTTTGGCTTGTGCCTTTTTATAAAGCCTTTTATTGCACAAGTTGTAGGTTGGGCAAATCCCGACCCAAACCACAATATGGTGACAAATAGGAGAACACCTACCCACTGTCACCTCAGATAGGTATTCTCGTCACTTTAGAGGTGAAGTGATCACCTCAGAGGAATCCCGGGTGACCCTAGGGGAAAACAACACGGAAAGTGAGATGATGAGATGAATGCCCCTATAGGTCAAGTTTCTATGTGGAAGATGGCTTTGATGGCACGTCTCGGAAGTGATTTAAGATTCCAAGTCTTTGAGTACCTGTGGAAAGTGTTTGTACCTTCCCGAGACACACGAAAAGCCAGGTACGCACGTAATATGTTAAGTGGACAAGCAAGTTAAGCTTGTTGTCCCTAATTGCAGCAGTAAACAAAGATATATATCAGCAATGAAATCAAGTAACTACTGCAGATTAAACCACTTAAAGCATCAAAGATCAATTGAACTATGAAGCATAAAACATGTAGATACGTTCTCAACACTTTAGCACAACTTTTAGTGGTATTAGATGATTGTTATGATAAGTTTCCAGAGTATATTTGTGACAGCCAAGTGGCTGTAGCAGTGATTTGCTACAGCAGCAACTTTTAACCATGAAAACAAGCAAGTAATCCAACTAAAAGTTCACCAATTGGCACTAGAATAATATTAACGGCTTACTAGCAAATTTCCACAGTCAAATTGCAAGTTAAAGTAAAGAAAAGTAGATGATTTGCTGCAGCCCTAATGGCTGTAGCTTTTAAGTTGTTATAGCTCCAAGAAGATCAAGAGAACTAAGAAGCCCTAGAGGGTTTAGCAACCTCAAGGCATCCACAAAAGATTCCAATTTGAACAAAATTGATATCTCACCAAAACATGTTTACCAATGCAAACAATCTATTTCTCCAATGCAAAATTTCAGATTAGTGCCTTTGAAATAGGGTGAATGGAGTAATTAAAACACAAGTTAGACCAACAAGATGCCTAGGGGTGTAAATCCTCTTACTCCCTAGGGCGTGCTAATCAAACTAGGGTAAATCTAAGAGAGTGTACACACTTGTACTTCTCCTAGCAACCCTTGCCCAAAATGACTTATAAACTTAGCAAATGAGATGAAGCTTAATGAAGATTGTATGTAACATACTCCTCCTAGGGTTTCAATCAACAATAACCAAGAACAAGCTAGAAATAACTAAATGCAGATTTTCCTTACCTATCCAAGAAAGAGAGAGATCAAACCCTAGTTCACTAAGCATTTACCATTCAAGAGCAAGTAATGAAACCTCCAAGAGGTGTACACCACCCTAGCTAAAGCATTCACCAAGAGATATCACCAACATTCATTTGCAAGAGAGAGAGAGAGATACCAAAAATGCTCAAGACGATGCAAATTTCAGCCACTGGTCTTCTCACAATGGGAGAGCTATGATGAAAAATGAAATAGAGATGATCTATATTTATACAAATCCTCTAAACATAGTTTTCCCACAAAACTTAGGGTAAAACACAAGATAAGGGGTCAACAGCCCTTATCTTGCCCCTTTACAAAAACAATATTATTTAATTCATACTTTGCAGATAAAAGAAACCCTAGAAACATGATGTCACCCTTCTTTTGGGTAACGTTTTGGCATTTTTAGGTGGACGTTGAGCTTGAAGATGAATCGTCGGGCCTCCAAAGGCTCCTCCCTCACGTGCTAGGCTCATCTTTGTCATGTAAAGGGTCCTCTCCCTCAAAAATGCCATGTGTCCATCTCCACCACCAAACCCTAGCCCTAGGGTGACGTCAAGACCTCAAAAGGTGACGTTTTGGCCCTTTTAATCAAATCGTTTGGCATGTACAGGCTGAATAAGATCCTCCAAGGTGTCCTATAGGCCTCCAAAGGCATGTCATCATCATCTGGAGCATGGGTCCTTTGTATCCAACCTATGGGCTTCAAGCCTGTTCTTCCAAAACTATCCACCAACTGGGTCCTGCAAAGACAAATGGATACGCCCTCCAAGGATCTCAAGTCAAATGCATCATGATGAGTAAATCAAATCAATAAAAGAGCCATCTAAGAAAGCACATCCAAACCACCTCATCAAAATAAACCAATGCTCAAATACCCTACGCAATTTTCCCAATTTAGGTATGGGAGGGTTGACAAAACAACCTATTTGGTGAATCGTACCTAAAGTTTAGGGTTGTTTCCCGAGGGGACTTCCTTCTAAGTCATGTGGATGAGGTGTCATGAATGGGGGGAAGACTTTTGGGCATGGGGTTCATGACATACAAGGGGTTGTAGTGTCTCATTTACGAGTGCCTTTGTAGAGAGTGTGTTGCACCTTCGTTTTCAATGCAACCTTTTTCCAAGCCCATTTATTGCCTTCTATTCTTTTAGGATGTTTCCAAGTTGAAGCCAAGGTGGGGCTTCTACCTAAGCAATAAAAACAATGGCCACCTTGACTCTACCCTGGTCACATCATGCTTCCCCAAGTTGGAAACATGTGTAGGGCTTCTACCTAAGCATTAAAAACAATGCCCATACATGCTCCACCTTGGTTGGCATTTTGTTATTAGTTATTTTTCATGGGTCCCATTAGTTTCTTATGAGAGACAATTTATTGTCCTCGAGATCCCTGGGCGAGCATCTAGAAGGTTAGTGGTTGGATTTTATCTTTTGCCAGCTACAAGCCTTTGGGCCTTTAGCCCCTTCTTCCCATGAAATGATGGACAACCCCTTCTTAGGTTAGTACACCCGAAAATCCCAAAAGGTAAGGAGATGAGGGGGTAAAGTGTGGAAAGTGACAAGTATGGTCAGGAATGGCACAATGACTTGTCAAGAGGACCTCCCAATAGAAAACCTATCCCCAAGGGTGACCCACTTACTACGGAGCAATGTCAACCACCAAAGTGAAACAGGGCAAAGAGCATAATGTCCAAGCAAACATTATATAATCAAAAGTAGTAATAGATGTAACAAACTCAAATGCCTCAAATATTGAAATGACACTAACCATAATACCTGGCTTGTACCTCATGGAGCAAGACCCAATGTCTTCCAGAAGCCATCTGGTGTGGTGGATACCGTCGCGATGAACCTGGAACTGTGGTGGTGGAGCGGGTCTCCATTTCTGCAAGTGGACAATGTTGGTCAGATTGTCTCTCAGTACTCCATGTCTGCAACTTGAGGGCCTTGAAACATCATCTCCTTAGTTATCCCTAAGAGTTGGGGGTAACAAAGCCATTTTTTTTAATTTTGTAACTTCAACAATAACATGGATTGTTGGTGGTGAAATTATGGGACGTGAAGTTTGTATCCATCCTGCCACTGTTTATCACCTTTTTATTTCATTTTTAGCAGGTACAACAGAAATTTGGAGTTCTCTTGCACCCTTACAGTAGTTTACAAGTCCCCATATGCAACCAGTTGTTAACACCCAAAATGCAGGCACGCTTTGCATTTTTGGGGCACTCTTAACAGTAGTGTTAACAAGGAGACAGTATCATTTGAAGGGAAAAATTTTGGCACTTTCGTTATCTGGAGATGCCTATTCCTCCTTGTCTCTATGCACATGACATCATTGAAATATTACAGAAGACACATTCTACTGTTCCAGCTGACATCATAAGAAGAATTAGAAGGAATGGCCATTCACCATGAAAATTGTTGAGGCTAAACAGATTATTTCAAACTCAATTAAAAAACATGTGGAATCTGGATATGACTTTTCAAAAGACTTCTAAGGAAATTGTCCCATTCTCGTATACCCCAGTTATAGAGGCCCCTATTCAACTCGTTTCTTTCCTAACAAAGTATGCCAATGTGTTGATTTGGTGAGAATGAAGAATCTAGTTCTTGACTCAGAAACGCCCAATGGTACTGACAACATCTAGTTGAAATACATCTCATGGGACATGGACAAATAGAATGGAAAGTGAAGAATAGAGAAAAATAAGACTCCCTTTCCTACAGGTAATCATCAGAACTACCTTGTTGCCATGTTGTATGAGCAAAGTTTCTTCCTTTTTTAGCATAAAGGTAGAAGGTCGTGCAAATCTCGGGGATGCTCACCCTATCCAACCACTAATCCATAGTATTCTCTATTTTTCAAGGCTTAGCCAAACATAGAGTTCAAAATAAAATATTTATGTTGAATGTCTCCCACTTGAAGCATGCACCCTATATCAAAGCGATCAAGAGGATTTGGAACTTTGGTGCCTTGACCCAAAGGAGAGAGAGGGTGAATTATTTGGTGGGAAATTCCATTTGGCGTGTCACAGTCATTTTGCACGATTATGGAAGACAACTAGTAACCTTTAAAAGAAGAAATAATAAATCTGTTGTTACCCCACAGACTTGCACTCAAAGATATTCAGGTCACTAAACGAAGTGCAACCCTAGAGGCAATTAGGAAGGTTGACCACTATCACCACAACAATGCTTCCTCTCACTTTAGGCCAGTTCTTTTTCAACACAAGGGAGGAAATAGAAAAAAAACTATGATATTCTTTAGAAATAAAGGGATGGTAGACTACCAAGACTAGTTCATATCCAATTGGGCAATGGAGTCAAGATCAGAGAGCAAGAAATCGAAGTTCAAACTATTACATCTAAAGATAAATCAAGTGGAGCCACATATGTTGACAAAGTTATAGTCCCTGCCTCTCAAATCCATCACAAATCTCAAAAAATCGAGAAAGATTTCCTCAAACAGCTAATATTACCTAATGTATCCCAAGATTCAACCCTGTGTTGTATCATTTCCGTTGCATCACCCTCTACACAGAGGACTCAGGGACCTTCACATAGACCCTCAAACAACCCTTCAAATTCCAAATTAGTGAGGCATTGGTTCTTTAGTCGACCATCCCCTATGGAGGTCGACTAATCTCCATGAGACCCTTATGAAGCCGCTGCTCCAGGATGCATGATGTTTCACACCATCAAAGCAGTAGACAGTTAGTGGACAACTCAGGTCCAAATGGCCCTAGGACAAGGTGCCCCCCGCATCTAGCACAGCCAAGTTTCCATCCAAACTTTCTTCTCCATGGCCTTGGATGATATGAGCATGTTACCCTCTCAAGGGTAGTAACCTTTGGATACCCTTACAACAGTATCATGTACCTACCTGCACGAGCTTTCATTCATCTCTGACCAATTCTAGACTCAGTCCTTTCTATTCTCTAATTTGAAACCAAATGTCGGATTGATTGAACCATGATGTGCTTATTTCAAATGATTGGATACACCTCGATGGTCCAAGTCACTCCATAGATGCTCCATGTGTAATATTTGTTTAGATATGATAATATAACCCCTTGGCATGTCATGAAGTTGTGGTTACCTTCCGACAATTGACTAGGATGTCATAGCATACAAAGTTTTCTCACTTGCGTTGTGTTACCATGGGAAACATATTTTTAGTTACAAGTGTGCCTTCTTCTAAGATGAATCATACTACTAGGTGCTTAGAGTGGATAGCGCAATCTATATCCTAACCATACTAAGCATTTTCCATCTCCCTAAGTATCACTCATTTCCATCCACAATAAAAAAAAAATAATGATCACATCCCATCATGTATAACTACTCAAAGGTCAAAAGGAAAGGTTGCAATCAAAAAAGGCCTAAATCAAAATAAATCCACAAAGGCTAAGAGGTGAAGAGCAAAGTCAAAGAAAGAAAATAAAGTATAAACTACTTCACTATGGTCCCCCCCCCCTTTTCAAAATCCTAGGAGAAAAATGTCTATCTAAAGTGAAAAAAAGACTAAGAAAAACTTAAAGAAAAGAAAGGGGAAGTGTGTGCAGACCGAAGTAGTAAAGGCTCCCTCTAGAAAGGCTAAAAATGCCTAGCTAAAATAAAGCTAGAGATGTAAAAAAGGCTAAAAAAGTGTCATGTACATGTCTACAACTTTGAGAGTCATCACATGAACATTTCCCCCTTTCCCTTTCATCACTAATCTCGCTAATTGCCTATAATCCACCTAAAAAACTTGGGTAATATGGGTTTTCTTTAGGAGTGGGCTTCTTTTAAACTATTAACAATGTTTCCCTAGGCAAAACTTAAGGAAGTGTCAAAATTAAATTAAAATATTATGTTTACTAGGAAATTGTCACTTGGAACTATGAATTAGTGATTTTCTAAGGGGACTAGACCCATCATTCTAGGTAGATATTACACATTGGAGTAACATTGGACACATGGAGTGCCCCCTTTCCTATTTGAGCACATGCATAAACTCGTAACTTAAGTGGAAGGGCAGATTTCAATTTGACATGTGATTTGTTTCATCAATGAAGCAAGACGTTGGGATTATTTGACCAATTTGACCCTCTCCTCAAGGGGGTGCATCATAAAAAACATTAATTTATGGTGATTGACTTTGTCAAATGTAATGTCCCCATTTTGGGACATCATCACAGTGCAGAGGTTTATGATAACCAGAGTAGCCAGATGGATGTTATAGCGAGTACAGGGGTTATTGAGAGGCATTGTGGGGTCCAGCTTGCATTACTCATCATATTTCATCATTATGAGCCATTCCACACAGGTTGGCTTTGGTTCCGTTGCATTCCGACGATTTCCATGATTTTGACTATTTTGAGCTATAAGTTAATTAAATTCACTAAAGAGGTCATTTTGGGCACATTACTTGGAAGAACCTCTCAGTGTAATAGCTCATTGGAATCGGGAGGAGCAACACTACAGGATGAGATAGTGAGAAGTGACTTTCAGTGGCCAGGGAAGCCACAAGGAGAGATAAGGTGTTTTTCAAAGGTAAAAAGGTTAATTAATTAATTAAAATGATTTAATTAATTAATTAAATATTAATAAAATGAAAGTCACTTTGGAGGGACAAGGTGAGCCAAAAAGTATAAAGGAAAGGCAAGGGCCTCTACTCATTTCATTCATGTATGATCATATTTTGATATCTGGCTTCTAGCTAGTGAGCCCAACATTGAGGGTTTTGACTTAACAAACCCTAGAGGACGATTCGGTGGTGAAAGATTCCACCTAGCTTGTCCCAAGCTTGGTCTCGAAGATGCAATACTCTCCCACACCATTCTAGTTCGGCTCTACATCAGTGCAGGAGGGTTCTACACCAGCCACCGGCACAGGAAGGAGGAGGGGCGCACCATTGGGGGTTTCCAGCAAGGGGGGCACACCATTCTTGAGGGAAGGTTCGTTGTAGGAGTTTGAGAGGGCTCTTAGACATTTGGGCATTTGGGTTTTACTTGCAGGGCCTTAGCCATGATTTCTAGTGCCTCTTGAGAGAGCTTTATGGTTCAGATTATTTCCTAGAGCAGTGGTACGAATTGGAGAGAAGGAGGGCATTTTTGAGATTCATATCTATTCAGTTTGGAGGAGTTATCCATAGCATTTCGGCATGAGACTTCAGAAGGGGGATCCTATGACCCCGATCTATCATTTGGCCAAGTTTGGGCTCATTTGGAGGCCTCCTTCATCAAGGCCGAAATTGTAGGGTTTGGCAGTTTCAGGAGAGCGCAGCTCAATTGGAGGATTTAGCATTTGGAGGAGTTTCCCTTGGTATTTCGGTTTGAGATTTCAGGAGAGGTTTCCACTCATCTCGATCTATAGTTCGGCATCTTCAGCGTAGCATTTGGAGGTCTTTGACAGTAGGGCCGAAATTGTAGGGGTTGACAGTTCCAACAGGACGTGGCATCTTCCAGTGGGGGTTTGGCACTTCATACGGCCCAGATCTACCTGTTGTCGTTCTAATACACACTTGCAAACGTGAGCAAAGTCCAGCTCACTTAGTGTGTCCTTGGAGGCACAATGCCTAGGTTCACAGTCCACACTGTCACCTTGACTGGAACCTCTTCCTTCTAAGCTTACTCCTAGGGAAGCCAAGGGGGGTAGACCCTAGTTACTAGATTTGATTTAGCTTTAAAGTTCTAGGAGTTGGTTTTAATTTGTTAAAGGCTAAGGGGGAATATTAGCCTAAGATGCTAAAGCAGCAAATGCAAAGTGCAAGATTTTAATATGACAAGCAAACATTTTCCTAAGTCAACTAAGACTAGTGCCTAAGGTTGGGCAAGGGGTCAACTAAGTTTGAGGGTGGTTCAA
>ML800115.1:49332-59748 GCA_009831015.1 Picea engelmannii
AGATTTGAGATGTTTTGGCTTGTCTATCATATTGCATATGGTTGAGGTATGTTCCATGGTTATATCTTCTTGTTTATTGTTGCAATACACATATATAACACATCAGTAAACCCCAAGGCCGAAATCAAGAGGCCATCCTGCAAGTAAACACATCTAAACAAGTAGATCAGCAAAGTGTTTGACGGAATCCCACAACGAGTAAAAGTTTAAAAAGACACCAAAACCATGATGTTCCTGACCTAATGGCTTGGGATCATTACATCAAAAAAAAAAGAGCATTATTTTATTATGATTTAACCGCATCAAAGGAAAAAATCATGATTCTATTGTAAGAGCACATTTAAATGTTATTTTGCTCATGGTTCAATGATTATACCCATGGTATTATTTTTACCCATGGTTTTTTGCAAGTGGTTCCATGCCTCCTCTTCATCTATAAAAAGGGAAGGCCTCTCATTTGTAAAGACGGATTGGAGAATAAAGGAAGTACTTTGCTCAAGCATTGGTTGTGTAAGTTTTTATTTTACGTGAAATTTCTTATGCTTTAATGACGATTAAATCATGATGATTTCTTGATTAAGTACGGGTCACGAGAAATTCGATTGGACAAGGTATATGGTGCACATCCTATTTTGTCCTGCAGAACACTTCAAACGACTTTCTAAACCAATCCAACATTCCATTAAACACTGAGAAAGAAGGGTCGATCTATGTTTATTGTTCATTTTGCATGATTCATTATCAGATCGGAAGTATATGACTCGTTTCAAATTGCTTGGATTATCGAACCAAGTTTATTCGCCTCTCTTTAAAGCTTACCCTAACAACCTTCTTCTTTTGTGAATCATTTCATCTATATGTTAGTTAGGTAGCTCGATTCTTGATTGAAACGATTTGACACAGTTGATGAATCGATCCACTGATTCTCTTTTTCTAGGTTAAACTTAGCATTAATAACATTAACGGGCTTTTGCAAACTCACACACATTTGATGCTTTAAACGGTGAAAACGTGAACCTCCTTGCTCTATTGGTAACAATGTTAATGCATTATGAAAACCATGCATGAATCTCCCTCGAAAGCACCACGGATACACTAAGTTACTCGTCATTATTTCATAACCCCTGAAATGTTTGCTATGAACATCGCTCTATATCAGATTTTTGAATTGGTAATCTTTCCTTTTGATGTGCCATAGACATATTTGTTTAGACATTGAAGTCATTGGCATGTGCTTGTCTTTTTCAATGAAATAGCCCTGAGTATGATCTCTCATAAAGACGTGCTTCTTTTCTGTTGGTTACTATTATCGCACAGATTGTAGCTTGGGCAAAGCCCAACCCAAACCACAAAGGTGTGACAACTATGGGAGTATTTACCCACTGTCACCTTAGATAAACACTCCCCTCACTTTAGTGATGATGAAAATCACAAGGGGGGAATCCTGGGTGACCCTAAGGGGATTTGAGATGGAAAGTGAAAGAGTATGAGAGGATGTCCCTAGTGGTCGGAATTAGGAGATGGAAAGAGGCTTGATAAAGAGTTTTGATATTTGGTGAATAATTTGTCGAAGTTGTGTACCTGCAAAACAGTGTTAACCCTGCCCAGAACAAAACAATAGATGATAAACAAAGCCTGTAACCAGTGGGGAATCAGCAAGAAACCTTGCTGTCCCAAATTTGCAGCAGTATGGAAATATATTTTCTGTGGTAAACAAGTTATATCAGCTGTAAATTATACTACCAAAACCAAGTACAAAATGATGGAAACAAAGCTAGCAATGACTAGGCAAATTCCCAATGGTTAGAGCAAGATTTGGTAGCATTTAAAGGGTTGTTAATTAGAGTTATCAACAAGTGTTGTAAAAGCCTTATGGCTGTAGCAAACTATTGCTACAGCAGCAACTTCTACCCACCAAAATCAACAAACAATCCACCCAAAAGATAGCATTCAATTAGTATAACAATTACGGCAGCTTGCTAGTGACTTTTAGCGGTAGAAAAGTGAACAATAAGTGAAGAAAAGATGTTTTTGCAGAAGCCCTAGTGGTTGTAGCATAAATTTATAACAGCAAAGAGAATTACTTGGCCAATCAAGACGCCCCTAGGGCACAAGAAATCCTATAACATGTAGAAACAGATCCAACTTGAACAATTGCAATATCTCAAAAATTCACGTATACCAATGCATGAATATACAATCTCCAATGCAAGTAGATGAGTGCCTTATTAATTGGGTTAATGGAGTCTCTTGTGTATAATTTAGGGTTTGTTACTTCTCTAGGGGTGTAAGCCTTTTTACTCCCTAGAACAAACAAAACCTACCAAGGTAAATCTACAAGGGTGTAAGCCCTTTTACTCCTTGTAGCAACCTTTGCAAAATAGCACTTTTCAATGACAACAAAGATGGATCTTGATGAAGGGTGTATGCCCTTATACTCCTCCAAAGATCTAGACAAATTAACCTTGAAACAAGAAGAAACAACACACTTATGCAGAAAATTCCTTACCAATTTTAAGAGATAACATGCAAAACCCTTCTTTACCAAGAACATTCCATCACATCACCAAGAAAATGAGCATCAAGAGATAGCGCTAGCCTTCCTTCCAATAGACAAGTAATAAGCATCCACAATACACCAAGAAAGAGATAGAGCGATTTGCCCAAGTAGGGAGAAAATTTTAGCCAAGAAAATATGTAATTCTCAAGTACGTGATGATAAAATGAAATGAAAGTGACCTTTATTTATACAAGGTCACTTAAAACCAATTTGTCCACTTTTTAAAATGTCAACAACAAATTAAGGAGACCAACCTCCTTTATTTTCCCTTTACAACTTAAAATTATAAAATGCATAAAGTAATTCCCTGTTTAGGGGTGACATCATGCCCTAAAGGTTGATGTTAGGCCTCCAACAGAGCCGTTGAGCCTCTTGATGAAGATCATTGGGCCTCCAAAGGCCAAGCACCCTACCACCAAGTGCTCTAGTGCATGCCAAGTGTCTCTCTCTCTATAAAACCATATCACATCACCATCAACCATGAAAACCCCACCAAAAACCCTAGCCCTCATGTAACATCTAGGGCAGTGTTACCGGAAGCTTCCCCCCCCCCGGCGATTCGAAGCCCCGAAGCTCGATCCGGGCGGGTGCATCCAGGAAGCTCAGGCTGAAGCACGCTTCAAAATTTAGGAAGCGTGCTTCGGGGCTCTTGAGCACGCTTCCTGCCATTTTCGAAGCGTCCCCCTCCGAAGCACGCTTCAGAAAGTTGGAAGCTCGCTTCACGCATGCTTCCGAGGAAAGCATGCACGCTTCGAAGGGGGAATGAGGTGTTTTGGTGTGCAGCTGAGGGTTATTTTGCCTTCCTAGTGCTATTTAAAGAGGTCCCCACCCCTTCCATTTCACCCACCCTAGTAATTAATGGTAATGTTAAATTCTTAAAAGTGACATTCTCCTTTATCTTTCATTTTCATCCTTTTGTTTCAGGATGTTTGAGAGTGGTTCCAACCTCATTGGACTTCATATGGAGAAAGTAGAATTTTAGGTCCCATTCAAAATTCAGCAGACTTACAGTTTTCAGGATTTCAAGATTGGCAAGATTGCAATGTTTCCACGGGATTCTATCATGTATGAGGGTATGGAACTGATATTTAATCAAGAGAACCAAGCCCTTTATGTACCTCGATGTTGGTGGCGACATTGATTGTTGAACTCTTTTGTCACGACCCCAGTAAAAATGTACCCTTCACTCAAGTATAAACTCTTATGTTGAACTCTTCTCTTTGTCGTTGTGTCGGGTGACTGAGTGGTGTATGTGCACACCAACCTCCGTCTTATATACATATTACAGGCACAGAGAAAAGTGGTTGAAGGGAAAGACAAAGATGTGGGATGTGTTTCTTGATGATATGGGTTTGAACAACAGTGTTGAGTTGGCATTAGCCAACTTGGATCTTAATGAACTAGTGCTAGAGTTGATCACTTTTGATGATGGTGATCCTCTTGAGGGGTCATCCTCCACATCAACAAATGCACGGATTGGATTGGATGTAGGGGAGGAGGAGGAGGATGGACTCATGAATGGCTAGATGGACTCAAGTCAACCACTACCAAGATTGGCTAGAATCTAGATGGTTGATGCTCGAATGATTAATCATTGATGAACTATGTAGTATGGATGCCATTTCTATCTATATTGATGTACAAATATGCATGTTTTCATATATTCTGCAAGTAATTTGTCTTTCTACATTTTTTTTTGAATATAAATGCAATATATATAAAAAAAATTATATATATAAAACAGACACTTCCCGAATGCTTCGCTTCCGAGGATATTTGGAAAATGACGCTTCTGACACTCTCGCTTCCTAAAACGCTCTCGCTTCTGGCAAGACTGGTCTAGGGCATAGAATGTGATGTTTTAAGCCTCCAAAGGCCAACGTTGATGCAAAGGGCTAGAAAGTGATCATCTCATGGTGTCCAAGTGCCTCCAAAGGTAACGTTCATTCTCCAAAGTGTCCAATGGGAGGGGGTGCATCATCCAACCTGTGGGCTTCATGCCCCTATGAAGGTCCAAGGAACCTCATGCCTCCATGAACAAGCTTTCACTTGGCAAGGCCCTGCAAAGACAAACAAGTACGCCCTCCAAGGATCCACAAGTCACAAGTATCATGCCAAGTAAGCTATATTTAATAAAAGAACCACCCAAACACGTGTATCAAATCCCCCCTTTTCAAAATAAACAAATGCTCAAAGACCTTATACAACTTGCCAAATTTAAGTATGGGAGGGTTGTCATAGTGCCCTATTGGGTAGGTCATTCCCCAAGTCAAGGAGTGTTTCCCAAGAAGACCCTCTCTAAGTCATGTAGAAGAGTATGAGGTGGATGGGGGTGTGACTTTTGGGCATGGGGTTTCTTGACATACAAGGGCTCATATTGTCTCATTTATGGGTGCCTTTGTAGAGGGTGTGTTGCATCCTCGTTTTCAATGCAACATTTTTCCAAGCCCTTCATTTGCCATTAATTAATTAGAGTCTAAATATTGAGTATTATATGGAAGGGAAAGTAAAGAGTATCGCAATGCCACTTGAATCTAGGAATGCATTGAGTGCCATGTGCAAGGAAAGTAAAAGACACCCAAAATGCATTCCCTCAACAAGCGGGACATTTAGTTATGTGTTTTATTTTACAAGTCCTTGATTTTTATGGAGAATCATTTCATTGCTCTCAGGACCTTAGGGCGAGCATCTGGAGGATAATTATTGGCTTTTATCTTTTTCCAGCTACAAGCCTCTGGGCCTTTAGCCCCTTCTTCCCATGAAATGAGGTACAAACCCTTCTTGGGTCAATATGCCCGAAAACCCAAAAGATGAGGAAACGAAAGGGAGGAAGTATGGAAAGTGATAAGTATGTGCAGGAATGGTACAATGACCCTTCAAGGAGACCCCCTAGTAGCAACCTTCTTCTCGAGGGTGACCCACTTACTCGGACAACATGTCAACCACCAAGGTGAAATGAGGCAAAAGGCATAATTTCCAAGAAAACGTTTTCAAAATCAAGAAAGGACCCTTTGCAACATGTTCAAATGCTTCAATTATTAAAATGACACTTACCACCACACCAAACTTGTTACCTCATGGAGAAAGACATGTTGTCCTCTGTGGGCCAAGCTGGGTGTGGTGGACGTTGTTGTTGTCGATCAGTGGTGATGTGTGGCAAAAGGAGGGGCTCTGTCTGCTCATCTGGCTCTCGACACTCCATGTCTGCAACTTGCGGGCCTCGAGACATCATCTCCTTAGTTATCCCTAGGCATGGGGGGATAATAGTTACAATCTTTCCTAAATGGATAGTGATTGAACTATTTGCCTATGGTAAAGCCCGATGCATGTTAATAGCTTTTTGTTGGTAATATTGCTTTATTTGTTGTCATTTCACTTATTCCTATTCATAAGACCTTGACACTGTTAAGTAACCTTCAGTAGAGTAATCATTGTTGGATTGTGCAAATTAGAGCATTGGTGTATCTATGTTATAATTGTTGATAACACTTTATTGTTGCATTAATATCTGGAACATAACTCGACATATACACGATATAGTGCAATCTTTACATTGGTTATGTGCCATGCTATTTCTCCTAAATGTTTCACGTGTGAATAATGATGAATGGTGTGTGATGGTAAAGGATAAGTTTGTTGTTGGAATATGATGCATCTCTAAACTTGATCTCATCACATAATTGAATCTCTGTTGGGCAATATTGTTGTGAATGAGCACTTTATGTTGAAATGCAAGCAATGATGATAGTTGTCATGATTCTAGGCAAGACCCTTAGTGATTTTTATGCTAGAGACATGCACCAGCGTCTATAAATAACGCCAGGGAGCTGTCATTAAGCATATGAAACTGTGGTTTGGGAACAATACACACAAGGATACATGAGAGTTCAGAGGGTTTGAGATTTTGTCTCGCCTTGTTGGAAGTCCTTATAACCTCCATTGGTACCTACTCGAGTAGTATTGCATTAGACAACACCTAAACCCAGATATTACTTCCATGTACCTTTGAGTATATCAAAAGTCCCCTAGGCAACCTGAAACCAACCATTCAGCCACTAGACTATTACAGTGCACCGAAAACAGCATTCAGGAAGATTACCCTCGTACCGTGGGTGTTCAAGCCTACAGGTATATTTGAGGGTTGTAGCACAAGGCACACCTTTTGACTGGAAGCCTTTTTCTTTCTTTCTTATGAGTCTTGTTATCGCGCAAGCTGTAGGTTGGGCAAAGGCTGACCCAATCCACAAGATGACGATAACAGTGGGAGAGTTTACCCACTATCACCTCAGATAAACCCTCCCCTCGCTTCAGTGAGACAATCCCAGGTGACCCTAGGGGGAAATGAGACAGAAAGTGAGACAATTTAAGTGATGCCCCTAGAGGTCAGGTTACTAAGTGGAAGGTGGCTTGGTAATAAGTCTAGGAAGTGATCAATGGTTGCCAAAAGCTTGAGTGCTTGCAGAAGATGATTGTACTTGCCTAAGACACAAGAAAAGACGAGATACAAGCCAAACAATCTAATGGACAAGCAAGTTAAGCTTGCTGTCCCTATTTGCAGCAGTCAACAGAAATATATATCAGCAAGTAAATGATTATTAAAGTTGCTAACAAGATGCTAAAATTCAAGTAAATGATGCAAGAGATAAGCTAGCAATCACTAGTATAACTTAGGTATGAAAGCATAAGACTTGAGCAATATATAAAAGGATTTTATAAACAAGCATTGAAGATATATTTTCTGCAGCCTTATAGCTGTAGCATACTATTGCTACAACAGAAAATTTCAACCCACAAAACAAGCAAGTAAACCACCCAAAAAGTGTGTTGAGGCTAGTAGATTATAGGGGGCAATTTATTAGCAACTTTTGACGGTTGAAATGTGAGTTATAATCAAAGTAGAGAGTAATTTGTTGAAGCCCTAATGGCTGTAGCTATTATTGAATTATAGCTCCAAGAAGACTAAGCAAAACAAGACGCCCTAGAGGTTTTAGCAACCTCAAAGCATCAAGAAAAGATTCCAACTTGAACAATATCAATATCTCTCTAAATCATGTTTACCAATGCAAACTTCAGATTAGTGCCTTTAAAATTTGGGTGAATGGAGTCTTGAAAGTATGAGTTAGATCAACAAAATCCCTAGGGGTGTAAATCCTCTTACTCCCTAGGGCATGCAAATCAAACTAAGGTAAATCTAGGAAGGAGTACACCCTTGTACTCCTAGCAAACTTGCAATAAATGACTTATAAACTAGCAAATGAAATGAAACTTGATGGAGGGTGTATGCACTTATACTCCTCCTAAGGTTTCAACCAACAATAATCATGAAACAAACAAGAAGAACTAACAATTGCAGATTTCCCTTACCAATTCCAAGAGAAATGCAAGATCAAACCCTAGTTCACCAAGCAATGACCATTCATAAGCAAGAAAAGAAGTCTCCAAGAGGTGTGCACCACCTTAGCTCAATCATTCACCAAGAGATATCACCAAAAATCATTTGCACAAAAGAGAGATACCAAATTTCCCAAGTAGGGCGCAAATTTCAGCCAAGTAGTCTTCTCACAACGGGAGAGCCTTCATAAAAATGAAATAGAAATGATCTCTATTTATACTAATCCTCTAAAAAGTGTATATCCACTTAACTTTAGGGTAAACCACAAAGTAAGGGGTCAATAACCCTTACTTTGCCCCTTTACAAAAGTAATTTGACTTTAATTCAAATTTAATTTTAAAAAAACACATAAAGAAACCCTAATGTGACGTCATCCCTCCAAAGGGTAACGTTTTGGCACTTCTTGCAAATCGTTGGAGTGGAGAGAGGAAGTCGTTGGGCCTTCTAGGGCCCCTCCCTCTCATGCGCTAGGTCTTTGTCCTTCAAGCCAAGCCCTCTTCCATCAAAACGTGCCAAGTGTCCATCTTCACCACCAAAACCCTAGCCCCTAGGGTGACGTCAAGCCTCTAAGTGTGACATTTTGACCTCCAAATCCAAACGTTGGGCTAGTAGGGGCTAGGGAAGGTCCTCCAAGGTATCTATGTGGCCTCCAAAGGCTATCATCATCGTCCGGTGTGCGGGCCATGGTATCCAACTTGTGGGCTTCAAGCCCCAAGGAATCCCAAGCTAGGCTTGTTCTTCCAACTCTATCCACCAAGCAAGGTCCTGCAAAGACAATGAATACGCCCTCCAAGGATCTAAAGTCAAATGCATCATGATAAGTAAATCAAGTCAATAAAAGAGCCACCTAAGCATGTGCATCAAAAACCATCTCATGAAACTAAACAAGTGCCCAAAGACCCTATGCAATTTGCCAAGTTTAGGTATGGGAGGGTTGACATAGTGACCTATTGGGTGAATCGTCCACTAAGTCAAGGGGTGTTTCCCAGGTGAACCCCTCGCTAAGACAAGAGGAGAAGATGATATGTATGTTGGCAAGACTTTTGGGCATCGGGTTCATGACATACACGGGATCGTAGTGTCTCATTTATGGGTGCTTTTGTAGAGGGTGTGTTGCACCTTCGTTTTCAATGCATCATTTTTCCAAGCCCATTTATTGCCATTAGTTAATTAAAATCCAAACCCTGGGTACTCCCTGTTATCCCCATTTTGTGGGATAACTAAGGAGATGATGTCTCGAGGCCCTCACGTTGCAGACATGGAGTACCGAGAGACAACTTGACCAGTAGTGTCTACTTGCACAGATGGAGACCCATCTCACCACCACGATCCACGTTGATCATGACGGTATCCACCACATCAGTTGGCCTCTGGAAGACATTGGGTCTTGCTCCATGAGGTACAAGTCAGGTATTATGGTGAGTGTCATTTCAATATTTGAGGCATTTGAGTTTGTTACATCTATTACTGCTTTTGATTATGTGACGTCTGCTTGGACATTATGCTCTATGCCAAGTTTTACCTTGGTGGTTGACATTGCGCCCTAGTAAGTGGGTCACCCTTAGGGATAGGGATGCTACTAGGAGGTCCTCTTGACGACTCATCGTGCCATTCCCGACCATACTTGTCACTTTCCACACTTCATCCCCTCATCTCCTTACCTTTAGGGATTTTCGGGTGTACTGACCCAAGAAAGGGTTTTCCCTCATTTCATGGGAAGAAGGGGTTGAAGGCCCACAGGCTTATAGTTGGAAACAGATAAAATCCAAACCATTAACCTTCTAGATGCTCGCCCAAGGATCCCGAGGACAATGAAACGTTTCTCATAAAAATTTGATGGGACCCGTGAAAAAAATAATTAATAGCAAATGCCAACCAGGGAGGGGCTTGTGTGGGCACTGTTTTTAATGCTTAGGTAGAAGCCCCACATGTGTTTCCAACTTGGGGAAGCATGATGTGACCAGGGTAGAGTCAAGGTGGGCACAATTTTTATTTCTTAGGTAGAAGCCCCACCTTAGCTTTTGCTGTCGTCCTTATACACACTTGCAAACGTGAGATAAGTCCTACTCACTTAGTGTGTTCTTGGAGGCACAATGCCTAGGTTCAAAGCCCATGCTGTCACTTTGACTTGAACCTCTTCCGTCTAGGCTTACTCCTAGGGAAGCCAAGGGGGGTAGACCCTAGTTTCTAGATAAGATTAAACGTTAAGTTCTAGGAGTTGGTTTTAATTAGTTAAAAGGATGGGGGAAAAGTCTAGCCTATGATACAAACGCAACAATGCAAGATGCAATGATTCAATATGACAATCAAACATTTCCCTAGGACAACTAAGACTAGTGCCTAGGATTGGGCAATGGAGTCAACTAGAGTTTGAGGGGTTTAGATTACACAAAAGTTACAAAGATTACAATTAGAATATCTAAAGATTACAACAAAGTATAATAAACAAAGATACAATGGATAC